>CATIWQ010140711.1:0-24206 GCA_949673415.1 Euphorbia schlechtendalii | reverse complement strand
AAATTTATTAAAATAAAAACAAAGAAACTTAGTACAAAATCCTTGCAAAGGGTCAAAACTAAAAGAACAAAAGAAATTATTGAGATGGATAGACATGGAGTTGAAAATATAAAAATTGGGGAAAGTTAGGTTTTCGATTACTAACCTTTTAATCTACTAATACTCCTTATCTCTTTCGATTCTTCCAACCAGCAAAAGATTTGACATGAATTCCAGTTAGAAAGAGAGATGAAGAAATTTAAGTTAGAATAGAAGAAAAGGAGGAAAAAATGATGAGCAATTTAACCTAAGTGCAAATGATGTTGAAAATAGAAAGAATAGACAAGGATTCCATGGATTTACCTTAAGAAGGGGGTAGGGAAGAAACAAGAGGGTGACCTGAAGAGGAGACGGAAAGAAGAAGACAAGTAATCGAAGGAAATTGAAATAATTAGAATAATAATAATAGCGACTTGTTAGAGTCCAATTTTTTTTTTAATTATTTTTTAATTCTACATATTTGCATCGGTAGATAATTGGACGCTATTTTTCCCTCCTAATATTCTCACATGCGGGAACATTTTTCATATGCAGAATTTTTGTAGTTAAGTAGTAGCAAAATCAAATTGTGTCACTGTGTCAACGCTACTTGCGTCAACACATGTTGACTCTAAATTAGTTTTCGCTAATCAGATGTAAATTTATAGCAGATTTTTATGGTATTTCTCATGAGAATTTTTTACTCTAAATCTAAACAATGTCATCGCTATCAGAGTCGAATTTGTTGTCGACGCTATTTTCGGATGCTAATGGGAAATTTTCTTGTAGTGGTATTTACACTCAGTAGAGTTCGCCTAACGTCTGTTGTTGTATCTTGGAAGACAGTTTACCATACACAGGGAAAATCTATCTTAAGGAAATCGATTCGAGTCTCAACAGAACCGTCTAGTGTTTCAGGTAAAAGATTTATTTCGGTAATTCGTTGTTTTATATTTGGTATTTATTATAATACTTTTGTTTCTACTATTTCTATATATTTTGTTATTCAAGTTACTAATATTTCTTTTATTGTGTTTATTTTCTCTCTTTTACAAGAAATAAACAATATATTTCTAACAATTATGAGTGAGCACAGAACATTAAGCAATAATGGCAGCAGGTGAGTTCGTGGAACAAGGATGCTAGAGAAGAAACATGGATATGATGTTGATGTATTCCTAAAACCAGCTTTAGTGTAATCAAAACTAATCAATTAATTAGTGACCTATTTAATTAATTACAGGCAATTCGCAATTGAAGTTTTTTTCAATTCATGGTCAACACTCTTGTGTAATTAATAATGAGCTTAATTTGTATAATTAATCAATGGACAAGAAAGACGAAACTCAAAACAGGTCTCTGTTATGGAATTTACTGAGGAGCTTCGTCCTACCCTTAACTATTATCTGAGCCACATGTTGGTCCAACACTTGATTATACTTTATTACTATTTTATTAACTTATGGTATAAATTTGCAATTTGATTAGTTTTCCCTATCAGAGTTTCCCAACTTGAGGAACCTCTATGCACAAATTAAGCCATTGACTAATGTATATGAAATTCAACTGTATGTTATTTAAATCTAGAAGTTTTGATCTTCAAAAGTTATTATCTTTATAAAAACTCGTTTAATTGCCATAGATAGTTTTTCGTGTTTGACGTCTACAACTATTAACAATATTTTTGTTGTGTATTACAATATTAGAATGTATTTATCTACAACATATTTAAATATATAATATATGTTTTAAATTATTAAAAAGTGTGCGTGTGTATATTTATTACATTGTATTAATGTTTGCAGTGAAAGCATAAGAAACATTCATCACAAAATTTTACGAAATATTCATGAAAAATTGTTTTCTCAAAAATTGTTTTCTCATCATTGTATATATGTAAAAACATTTTATCTTATCATTTATTGTAGGTTTACTGCATTAATTACCCTTGAATTTATTCAAAAAAGTTAGTTGTCACCTTAAAATTTTAAAAATTATGCATACCCTCTACACTTGTAAAAATGCACTAGTTTGTTTCTTCAATGCCATAAATCCAGTGTTTTAAAAATCGGGATATGCAACCATCTAGGTGGGATTAGGTGGACCTAAACTGATTTTTTAAGTTAATATTTTATCCGTGTTTTAAAAATCGGCCTAGTTAACAAATGTAATACTTTTATTTCATTTAATTTTTAATTTTTTTATAAATATAATAAACAGTAAAATTATTTTCTACAATATTTTCCAGTAAGCAAATATGATTAAATTATAAATTTTATACCAAGATAACACTTCATTTGATATTTTTTTCAATCTTTAGATTAAATTTTTTCCTTTGAGAAAGTTTTGTTTTTTTCCTGATAAATAAGCTTCAATCAATTTACTAATACAGCACCATTTGAATAGAATTAAAATATTATGGTCTTACTAAATTAAAAGACACAATAAGAATTAAAAAACAGCAATATGAATATTTTGTTGTTAATAATTTATTTATTGGTGGGGTGACTATTCCAAATTTCATTTTTGACACAATGAAAAGATGTTAATCAAAGCAAAGAGCCAAATTAAATAGATTGATACAATAAAACAATCAATGTGAGATTTGACTTGTAGAGTCAAGCGTTGTGAAAGGGTTGGTCTAGTTCTATCTTCTAACTAAGTCTAACCACGAGACAAGATCCTTAACAAAACAAATCAAGTTTGGTTCACACCAAAACCAAAAGTCTTCCTTTTAAGTCATCCATTGCACTGCCCCACTTCCATTGTTTTCCTCGAAGCTTCCTGCAATCTTGCAACGAACCAACCCATCTCTCTACTTTTCTTACAAGAAGAAACATATTTCTATATATATAAACATATATCTACTTTTCTCACATTACTTGCTTGTTTTGTTACTCTGAATAGAAAAAATATTTGAGTATGTCTCATGTATCGGGTGGCTCTCACGACAGTGATGAGTATTGGAATCCCACCGGTTTCGAGCTGTCTGAATTCTTGAGTTTCGGTGAATGGATAGAGGAACAACGCGATCCATTTCACTCAGTTGTTGATAATTCGATTCAAAGTCCAGTTTATCGTTCTAATGCTGTTGTTGACTCAGCTGGACAAAATTCCGCTACTCAAGTAGGCCATAGTACCAGTAAGTTGCATTTATTTTATGTGTCCTTCCATATCATAAAATATAGCTCAACCAAAACTATGATTAAAATTAGCTTTTTTAGTAATTAATTTGTTCTTGTACCTAATTGTTGTATTAATTAATTGGATGTTAGAAAAGATCAATAACATGTAAAGTATTTTGCAGGTATGGAGAACAAAGAAGGCAAAGAAAGGGTTTCATTTAAAACCAAAACCGAAATTGAAATACTTGATGATGGCTACAAGTGGAGAAAATATGGCAAAAAGATGGTTAAGAACAACGTTAATCCAAGGTACACTCATACTACTTAATTATGCTTACAGAGACTGATTGTCATTAATTGAGTAATTTGTTTTTACATTTATTAATTATTTTCAGGAATTATTATCGGTGTTCAATACAAGGCTGCCCAGTGAAGAAAAGAGTAGAAAGAGACAGAGAAGATGAGCAATACGTGATAACAACTTATGAAGGAGTTCATAATCACCCGAACTCGTCTTAATCTATGTGTAACCAACTCGTTTTTTTGTTTTTTTTTTTTGAAGATTGGAGCCAGAATATTAATTTAAAGGGAGTAATGCTCCTCTTGCGACTGATATTTTCTCTATATATTCGCAAGTCTCGAATTCCTGATCGTTTGATTAGGAGGAGTGAGTTATTTACCCTTGTAAGGTGTTGGTATATATTAATTCATATAATAAAACAATTAATTATTGTATAATATAGATCATGTTCTACCTACATTGGAATTGGTCTTTCTTAATATTTCCTTTTTTTTTTCTGGGCTTTCGTTAGGAATGAAGAACATTATTCGATTTTGGAAATAATTTAAACTTCAGATAAGGTTTTGTATTATACAATGTTTTGTAATTGGTATCAGTCGGGTGAAGTCTGCTGTCTTCAAAATCTTCGGAACCTGCAAAACAAGTCTTCGACCGGAAGTGTTTCCGGTGAGGACCCTCCGATGCTAAAGTTAGCGATTTGAGAGGTGATAATGGTGTATTCCTAAAGTAACAGTTTCCCCAAAAGTAGGAGATTGTCTTACTATTTATAGGGATTTATGTAATAATGGCCTGCGGGGTCTGCCTACAAGCTGTGGGTAAGTGGCAAGCAGCTTGAGGGTCTTTTCCGATGTACAGAGCATTAAATGATTCATCCCTACCAGTCAGGTTTGCATTTAATACGATAGTGGAGAGATAAGGAGTGCGCTGGATCAGCGTGTGTTTTGTCGATACTGTTTCAGCTTATGCACGGAGGGTATCCCTGAAGGAAGGGCTTCAGCAATACGCTTTCGGCGTGAGTAGGGTTAAGAGATGCTGAGGGCCTTTCGCTTTAGGACTTGATTCAGCATCGCTGCTATGTTGAAGTGGTTTCAACGCACGTGTACGCCGAGGTATAGTTTGACTAAGGCATGTTTCTGGGCCAAGGTATATTTATTTGGACCCTTAATGGGCCTTGTTATTAGGAGTCCCCCCCCCCCAAAGAGCCCAAATGAAGGCTCTTTAGGGCCGTAAAAATGCCTGCGAGCTGTGACTGTTGATCTGAAGCGACCTTTCATATCCGCCTTTTTAAACAGTATTGATGACCGCTCATCGTTTAATGAGTTTATTTCTTCGTGTTCCGTGCGATTTTCTGTATAAATAGGGGTGTGCATTCTTCAAGGTTCTTCCGTTTCATTTGTTTTCTAACATCTTGTTACGTTCTTTGCTTTCAAGTATTTCAACTTCTTCCAGCGACTTCTTGCCAAATCCCTTTTTCCTCTATTGAGTGAGTTATCTTTCTTTCCATCTTTTTCTCCTTTTTATTTGAGGTGAAATGTCTTCCAATTCCTCCGATTCTTGTGCTTTGGTTCACCGCGCCGGCAGCCAGCAACCAGCGGAGGAACCTAACCCCCTATCTATTACTACGGTGTTGCCTTTGAGGGCCCCGGAGACCACCGCTGCGGTGGAGATGGTGGGGGGTGGTTCAGGTTCCGTCCCACACTGCCAAATTGTGGCAAGGGAGTCTTCTTCTCCTTTTCCCGCCGAAGGGGCGGATTGCCAAACACCTACTACAATCAGGAAGAAGGAGGCAAATGAAATTTACGAATTATTGGTTGGGGTCTCTCGCGGCGTTATGGGGAAGGCGCCTAAGAAGGGGGAGGTTATGTGGAATCCCCCTAAGAAGGATTACGTGCCTGTACTTTCTCAACAAGTGCGATGGGGATTCCGCTTCCCTATGGATGCCGACGTAGTGGATGTGCTGTACGAGTTCGGCTTGTGCCCTGGCTAATTGCATCCTAACGCCTGGATCGTCTTGGCTATATTGGAGCAAATGTGTCGTGAATTGGGCTTCGTCCTCCAAGGGCTTGTGTTCCGTCTCTTCTTCATGCCCTGCATTAAGCACGCGGGAGCCTTCGTGTTTTGGGGAAGCACAAGAGAGACTACGCCGAAGCTAGTGGGGAAGCGGTCCCATGTTAGGGATTTCAAAGATAAGTGGTTTTGGATTTTCCCATCCCCCGATAATGTAGAGGAGGGAACGCCAAACCCATTGAGGGATGGGAAATTCCCTTTCCATACACAATAGAACCGCAATCCCGAGGATCCCTACACTTGGCGGTGAGCCTTGGATTTAAGCATTTCACAGTGCCGAGAGGCAGAGATTGTGCGTCAAATTCGACCAGGCATCCATTAGCTAATGGCAGAGTATTTACTAGGTTAACCTGATGGCCTCTTTTGCTGGATGGACCAAGGGGCCATCATTTATATTGATTTAACTACCGAGGATAGTGAGGCTCCGAAAAACTGATCTTTTCTTTTTCTTTTTATTTATAAAAATGACCCTTACTAAGTGGAAATCCAAAATTGTTCCTGCAGTGGCAACAGTGTGGATCCAGGCATCGGAGGGGACCCCCGCGAGCGCGGGGAATGATACGGAGGTTCCTTCAGCTGAGGTGTGGTGACAGATATCGCGGAGATAGTGCCAAAGCAGGAGGCGCTTGTTACTAGGGGATGGGCCCAGCAGCTCTTTGATGAGGGGATTATAAATCCTCTTGCTGCGAATGTGGCAGTCCAAAAGATCATCGGCGACGTGGTGGTCATGGAGGACACTCCTCAAAGGGTTATCTTATAGTTAGCCAGCCCTCAGGGCCAGATTCCTAGGGTCGAGACACCCTCTGCGCCCACCATAGGTGTGGAGATAAAAGAAAAGGGGTAGAAGCGCCCCCGCTACAATGCTAAGGATGGGGGGAAGGCCTATAAGAGGAAGGCTATCTTCTCTGAAGAGGAGCAAGTCCAATGGGCCAGATTCGATCTGCCACTAGTATGTAAAAGTTGTAAAAGATTTCTTATTTTTGCCCGGTTATCTTCATTCCTCCTTATTTATTTTTATATCCGCATGCAGTTATGGCGAAAGGTGCATGGGGAGGATGTGCCTCTATTGAAGGCAGAGGTTGTGAGTGAGCTGGAGCGCTACACCGAGCTCCCTAGCTAGGATGCGCGATTCAGCGCAATGGATCCTACTGAATTAGGAGCCTATGTTGAACAGCAAGCTTTGCTTGTAAGTATTTATTTAGTTGGGAGTTTGAGTGTTGGTTGTTTTGGCTGTATGCGTGACTTGATTGTGTTGTTAGCTTTTGTTATTTAATTTATCTCCGTTTATGTTTGAAGGCTTTTTCTATTGCTCATCAGCTAGCGAAGGCATTGATTAACGCGCAGCGTCAGGTGGAGGCTGCTTACGCTACCTCCCAAGGTAGTGCGAAGCGGCTAAAGGAGGTTTAGCAAGAGTGCGTTGCCCTTGCTGAGATGGAGGAGACCGCTAAAAAATTGGGGGAGGTTGGTAAGAAGCAGGCTGTAGAGCTGACTGAAGCTCGTGTGGACTTGGAGTATTCCGAGGTAAAGAGGAAGGAGTTGATAACCATCATGCGAGGGCTAGAGGAGAAGCATAACTTGGCGTTGGCTAAAATCCAATCTGTAGCTGAAGCCGAGGAGAAAAGGCTAAAGGCGCTGGTGGAGGAAGCTGGGGCTGAGGCGGCGAAGGAGAGGGAGGAGAAGGCCAAGGTTGTGAAGGTTTTGGAGAATGCAGAAAAGGGGCTGGGTTACTGGAGGACTATCTTGTAGAACCTTCAGCATAAGTATGAATGCCATAAGGCTAAGTATAAGCTGAAGGTGAAGCAGACCCGCAAGGATAGGCGAGAGGATCACCTCAGCTACCGCACCGCCTTCCTTCGCATTGTGCGTGATAAGTTTATCGGAGCGAATATTGATGATCTTGCTCAGTTAGCTCCTCCTTATGAGCCCCTCGGCCGCTGGGAGGAGGATGAGCATATTTTTGGGCCTCCAGTACCAGAGCCTTCCTACTCTGAAATCTCCTCTATGGCGATAAAGGAGGAGGAGGTCTAGTTTTGATGGTCTGAGATCTCCACCCCTTGATGATGAGGAGCCTCCGTTGGACTATACTGATAATTTATTAGATGTTGATCCTTTGGAGCTTATTCAGTTAGGGTTGGATGAAGAAGAAGATTATGCAGTTTACACATGCCTCCTCCCCTCTTTAAGTTAGCGCAGCCTGTCATTTCTTCTTTGTTATTTTGTAATTTTCTCTATTCGTTGTGTTTTGAACTTTGGTGGCTGTTAGGCTCGGCTTTGTGGGCTTGTAAATATATTTTACTAATGGAACATTTGTTGCTGATATTGGCTTTGTTTGCTAAATATATATCATGTGCTGAACTTGCTTGAGCTAATTGATGAGATGATTAGGAGATTTCTTTAACTTTTCTAGCTTATGCTAGAATGATTAACTTGTAGCTTTAATTGCCTTCGTGCCCTTCAGCGGCCAAGGGGATCACTAAGGATCTGACCCTGCAGGGCTGTTAGGCATCGAGGGGATCACTAGGGATCTGACCCTATAGGCTATTTTACTTGCTTTAATTTCAAAGCATAAGAGTGCCAAGGGGATCGCTAGGGATCTGACCCTTTGGGTTGTTCAGCGCCGAGGGGATCACTAAGGATCTGATCTTGCGAGTTGTTTTACTTTTTTTAATTTCAAAGCATAAGAGTGTCGAGGGGATCACTAGGGATCTGACCCTGCGAGCTGTTCAACGCCGAGGGGATCACTAGGGATCTGACCCTGTGAGCTATTTTACTTACTTTAATTTCAAAGCATAAAGCGCTGAGGGGATCACTAGGGATCTGACCCTGCGGGCTGTTCAGCACCGAGGGGATCATTAAGGATTTGACCCTGCGGGCTATTTTACTTACTTTAATTTCAAAGCATAATTGTTCAGTGCCGAGGGGATCACTAGGGATCTGACCCTGCGGGCTGTTTTACTTGCTTTAATTTCAAAGCATAAAAGCGCTGAGGGGATCTCTAGGGATCTGACCCTATGAGCTGTTCAGCGCCGAGGGGGTCCCTAGGGATTTAGCCCTGCAGGCTGTTTTACTTGCTTTAATCTCAAAGCGTGTGAGTGCCAAGGGGATCTCAGGGATCTGACCCTGCGGGCTGTTGAGTTGTGATCATCTGCACATTTTATGAAAGAAATTTGAAGGATATTGTATTGTCATTGCTTTGAATGCTTACAAAAATGACCTCCAAATAAATATACATGATGTTACAGCTATTATGCTCCTGGATAGAACTTTAGGAGAGAGGTTGTGTTTTATGTGCTAGGTAGGACCTTTCCCCGTATAGTGGATAACTTGTATACGCTGCCACCTATTTGTTTTACCACTTTGAATGGGCCCTCCCATCTCATGCCGAGCTTCCCTCACCCTTCTCTTGCTTGTTACGAAGGACTAACTCGCCCTCTTGAAATGTGCGAGGTTTGGTCTTCTTGTTGCTTATGAGGGCGATGCACCATTTGTATTCCGTCATGTTAATGAGAGCTTGCTCATGCAGCTCCTCCAGCGAATCTAAGTTATGTCTCAGCAAGTTATCATTTGAGGCCCCTTCAATGTAATTTGCCACCCTTGCGCTGGGTGCGTCGATGTCAACGGGGACCACTGCTTTCGTTCCATATGTGAGGAGGAAGGGGGTTTCGACCGTTGCGATCCAAGGGGTGGTTTTGTAAGACCAAAGGACATTGTTGAGCTCTTCTAGCCTTGCTGAATCGTGCTCATGAACCCTCGTTTTGATTCCTTCCAAGATGGTCCGATTAGTTACTTCCGTCATCCCGTTCATCTGGGGATGGGAAACATTGGAGAAGTGAAGTCGTATCTTGAGTCGTTGGTAAAAACATTTGAACGCATAGCAGTTGAACTGTGTCCCATTATCCGCTATGATGGTATGGGGGATGCTGAAACGTGACATTATGTTCTTGCTGAAGAATGAGGTGACCTGCTTCGGTGTAATGGTTGACAAGGGTTCGGCCTCCACCCACTTGGTGAAGTGATCCATAGCCACAATAACCCAATGTTTTTGTTGTTTCACTCTTGGTAAGGGCCCAACCAAGTCTACACCCCACAAGGCGAAAGGCTAGGCGGCCTGAATTATTGATCTCGGCTCGGTTGGTGCTGAGGATGTTTTTGCGAAGGCTTGGCACGCTTTGCAAGATTGGACTAGATTTTTGGCGTCTAGCTCCATTGTTGGCCAATAGAAGCCTTGCAACTTGACCCTTCGAACCATTACATCTTTCTTCTCATGCGCACCGCAGAGGTCTTTGTGAACCTCGCGCAATATGTTATCGGCATTGATGCACCCCACAAATTTCAACCAAGGATGGCTGATGGATTTCCGGTATAGTTGTCCCCCGATCATCCCGTAGCGAAAGGATTTCCGCGCTATCTTCTGAGCTGCACATTCCTCTGTTGGTAACTCATTGTATTCCAAATATTTACAGATTGGAGTAAACCATTCGTCGTCCTCTTCTATTTACAGCACGTCTATTGTTGGTACACTGGGGGTGCTGATCCGCAAAGGGACACAAGGAAGTAAGATCTCCTGCTCTTTGCTCGATACCCCTTTTGACAATCTATCTGCTTCTGTGTTCAGCGCTCTAGGGATTTGCTTGACTGATATTTCGGTACCTTCGCCACTTATCTCCTTGATGAGGGAGGTGATCCTGGCAAGGTATTGCCTCATGGCCTCGCTTTTGGCTTTGTATTCTTCGCCAAACTGTTTGACCACCAATGCTGAGTCACTGAATATGCTGATGTTGTCAGGTTTGATAGCTTTGATAATCTCTAGACCGAAGATCAACACTTCGTATTCTGTTGTGTTGTTGGAGTCCCTGAACTCCAATCTAGTGGCCTACCGAATCACTATCCCCTTTGAACCCTGGATGAAAATTCTGATGCCTGCTGCCACACTGTTGGAACTACCATCTATGAACATACACCATTCGCTTCTGGTGGTTCTCTCAGTGGTAGAGCTTCTTGCATGAAGTCCGCTAACACCTGCGCTTTCATTGCAGCCCTTGGTTCGAAGCGGACATCGAACTCTGCAAGTTTGAGAGACCACTCCGTGAGGCGCCCTGAGGACTCAAGCTGCTGAAGTGCTTTCTTGAGTGGTAGATCGGTCCGTACTATGATTGTGTGTGCTTGAAAGTAGTGGAACCATTTCTGAGAAGATACTACCAGTGCGAAAGCCAGTTTTTCCATTCAGTTGTATCTAACTTTGGCGCCTTTCAAAGTGAGGCTTCCATAATATACCGGGAACTGGTCCACCCCCTCTTCTCTAACGAGCACCATTTCTAGCGCCTCCTCTGAAGTGCTGAGATAGAGGTAAATCAGCATATCGGCGATCGGGTGGCTCAGCAGGGGTGGGGATACCAAAAAGGCTTTGATCTTAGCAAGTGTCGTGGCATAGTCTTCTTCCCATACGAACTTCTTTGCCTTCAAAGCTTTGTAAAACGGGATGCATAGGCGTATCGCACAAGAAATGAAATGACCCAAGGTGTTAAGTTTACCAGTTGAGACTTTGGATATCCTTGATGCTTCGGGATTCTTTAAGTTGAAGCACCGCCTTTATCTTATCAGGGTTAGCCTATATTCCCCTTTGCAAAACTAAATATCCCAAGAATTTCCCTCTTGTTACACCGAAGGCACATTTTTCTAGATTTAGCTTCAGCCCGTATTTCTCCAAAAGGGCCAGAACTTTGGTTATGTCTACGGCATGCTCTGCTTCTACTTTGCTCTTGATAATCATATCATATATGTACAGCTTTACTTCTTTCCCTATCATGTCATCGAAGATCTCGTTTACCATTCGTTGGTATGTGGCCCCAGCATTTTTGAGATCGAAGGGCATGACATTGTAGCAGTATATCCCTTCGTGCTTGATGAACGATGTCTTTTCCTTGTCTTCTTCGGCCATAGGTATCTGATTGTAGCCTAATGTTATGTCCAATATAGAATAAATGGCGTAACCCACCGTGGCATCTACTAACATGTCAATGCTGGGGAGAGGATAGCTGTCCTTCCGGCATGCTTTATTTAGGTCCGTGAAGTCTACGGACATGCGGAATTTGTCATTCGATTTCTTGACTAGCACTACATTAGCGATCCAGTCAGGGTACTAGATTGCTTTGATGTGCCCGGCCTCAAGTAAGCTAGAGATCTCCTCCTCTATGGCCTTCTGTCTCTCCGACGCATGGTTCCTTCATTTTTGCTTGACTGGTTTCGCCTGGGGAAGGACATTCAGCCTATGCTCCGCAACTTCGAGGCTGACACCTGTCAGGTCCACCGAGGTCCATGCGAAAGCCTGGACTTTCTCACGCAATACTGCTAGGATTTTTTCCTTAGTTTCCTCCTTCAATCCCCCAGACATGCCTTCTTCTAAAGTTACCTCTACCATTACATCTGCAGGTTCTGCGGCCCGCTTCTGGCCAGGTTCCTCCTCTAAAGATAAAGGCTCGGCCTTCAAGGACATCAAATATGTTTCCTAAGCTGCTTGTTGATTCTCGCGGGCTTTTGCTATTCCCTGGTGTGAAGGTATTTGGAGTGTGAGGTATCGAAGGTTAATGACACCCTCGGAACCGATGATGAGCGGGCATCCCAAGATTATGTTATACGCCAATGGGATATCCATGATAAGAAATTTAGCCCTTGTCTTCCACCTGGGGCCATTCTCTCCCAATGATATAGATAGGTTTATCGAACCGTAAAAGCGAACGGCGTATCTGCCTAGCCCAATTAATGTCGCTTAATAGATGGCAAGGTGATTGGGTTTCCCTCCGATTGCTTCGTACACTCTTTTAGTCATCATGTTAATCGAGCTGCCCGTGTCCACTAGTGTACGGTGCACCTGGTATCCTTCCACCATCATTTCAATCATCAGGGCGTCATTGTGCAGCAAAGGCTTCTTCTCATGCACGAAGGTGTAGCATGTCTCACTCCCTCTGTCTGTATTATCATAATTAAACGTGTTCCCTCTCTTCCTCTTTTCTGGGTGGTCCCCCCGGCGATAACATGTATTACTCCCCTAGGTGGGGGCTCTTCGACATTACGACAGGGTGGTTGATAGCTTGGCTCGGCATCGCGGTGAGGCGGTTGATAGCATGCCTCAGCATCGCGGCGAGGCTATTAATAGCCTCGCTGCTCCTGGCGGGGATGTCTCCCCCCTTCATCTCGCTATTTATCTCACAGTGGGTTTTGTAGGAAGCGGTTCAGCCAACCATCGGCAGCCTTCTTGTTTAATTCGCGGATCAACTCTCTGCAATCTTCTGTGTCATGGCCGTCACTTTTGTGGAACTCGTAGTAAGCCCCCAGCTTCCCCTTGTATCTCATTTTAAGGGGATATTTGATGTCTTCCCCATTTTTCTCGATCCACATCAAAACTTCCTTCCTTTTGGCATTAAAAGGTGTGAATTCTTCCACCTCTCATCTTGCCATTTCCGAGCGATAAGTATGTCAGTGTTCTAGCTCGCGTCTCCCAATGTCTTGTCGTTTCGCTGGTTCTTCCCTCACGGCGGCCTCGATTTGCTTTGTGTTCCTTTTATGGGTTTCCCAACACACCCACTTCCTAGCTTTCTACATCAGCATCGCCAGAGTGGTGGGTCTCTCTGTGGAAATGTCCTTGGCCAAGTAAGCGTTTTAACAGTTTCTTGCCAATGCTTCTGAGGCTATGTCGATGTTACAGTCCCTAATCTCGAGAGCCACTTTTTAGAATCTTTCTACGAAGTCGGTGAGGGACTCATCGGACCTCTGTCGAACCATCTGCAAGTCTTGAACCGTTCGGCTGGGCGGGATAGATGTGATAAAGTAGAGGGTGAAGTTCTTGGCCATCATGTCAAAGCCCGTTATGGATCTAGGCTTGAGGCTTTCAAACCAATGGGTCGCAGGCGCCACCATGGTGGTGGGGAACAGCTTGCATAGCATGGCATCTGTAGCATCAACCGCCTCCATGCACTGGTGGAAATAGCGAACATGCGTAGTGGGGTCTCCCACCCTGGAGTACTCGCGCAGACAAGGCTGTTTGAACCCTTTCAAGAATCTTTCCACGCGTATTCGATCGTAGAGGGGCGATTCTATCTCGGTAATGTTTGGCACAACGGCTTCCATCCCCCTTTTCGCCAGGAGCGCATCCACCTTCTTAGCTATCACAGCCTCCAAGTTCTCCCTAGATGGTCAAGGTTTTGGGGAGGCCTCTCGCCTTGATCCCGCCGAGCTCCCTTAGCTGTCCAGCGACGGCCTCAAGCGGGTTTTGGGTGTGGAGCTTCTGTCCCCATGCTGGAGCGATTCCTCTTCGAATCCCCTCACCTCCAGCCTTGGGGACTTCGTCTTTGCTTTTCCCTTAGTCGTGGTGGCTCATCCATTTTCCATCGTCCGCGAGCGGTGGTAAGTATAACGTGAGCGATCTTATCTAGTTACTAACAGGGAGCCTTGCGATGGGCATCGTGTCTCTGACCTATTTAATTGCCTTTCCTAGTAGAGGTTCCGGAGCAATTCTTGTTCCTCCTTCTACGAGTGCAGGATTTCGTTCACCATATTTTGCATAAGGGTCATAGTCGTATTTTGTTGCTCACTTTGTCTAACAAGCATTGCCATCATGTCTTGTTTTATGGCTTTCCTTCTCCTATCTTTGAATGTCTCTGGTCCTGATGAAGTAGGTGCTTCCGTCCACGACGGGGGAATTGTGGTGACTGGGTTCGACGTCCCAGCCTTGTCTCCAAGCTTCGGTGTATCCAAGAACAGGACGGTTCCCGGAGCGAAAGGAGGTCTTATTGGTTTGTTTGGTGATGTAGTCATTGTTCAGGGTTGAGGTCCACGCTCACCGCACCAATTTGGTATCCGTCGAGTGAAGTCTGCTGTCTTCAACGTCCTCGGAACCTGCAAAACAAGTCTTCGATTGGAAGTGTTTCCGGCGAGGACCCTTCGATGCTAAAGTTAGCGATTTGAGAGAGGTGATAATGGTGTATTCCTAAAGTAACAGTTACCCCAAAAGTAGGAGATTGCTTTGCTATTTATAGGGATTTATGTAATGATGGCATGTGGAGCCCGCCTGTAAGCTGTGCGCAAGTGGCAAGTTGCTTGAGGGTCTTTTCCACCGTCGGAACATTAAATGATTCATCCCTGCTAGTCAGGTTTGCATTTAATGCGACAGTGGAGAGATAAGGAGTGCGCTGGATCAGCGTGGTTTTTACCAATACTGTTTCAGCTTATGCACTGAGGGTATCGCTAAAGGAAGGGCTTCGGCAATACGCTTTCGACGTGTGTAGGGTCAAGAGATGCTGAGGGCTTGTCGCTTTAGGACTTGATTCGACATCGCTGCTATGCTGAAGTGGTTTCGGCGCGCATTTACGCTGAGGCATAGTTTGATTGAGTCATGTTTCTAGGCTAATATATGTTTATTTGGGCCCTTAATGGGCCTTGTTATCAGTAATTAAGGTGAGTGAATTTGTTATTCCATTTCTTTACTTGAATAATAGCTCATAATCAATGTTATCAATGACATACAAAAATATTAGTATATAAAAAATATGAGTTTAAAATGTCCAAATTATAAAAATTGATATAATGATAATCTAAAATATATATCTACAACATAACAATAATGATATGAAATATCATTAATATAGTTTCGAATATTAGGTCCATCTAGACCCTGTCTAGGCGTTATTTTGAGCATTACCCCCCGACTGCGGGTAGCGCCTAAACCCCACCGGTTAACACCTAAGTCCCGCCTAGGCCCCAATAATCCCCACTTAGGTTTTTCAAGGCTCCGCCCTCCCGACTGGCACCTATCGCTTTTTAAAACACTGGAATTAATATCGCGTATCATTAACTTCACCGGTTTAATGTCCGGTTGCTCATAAGTTAGAGAGAATGTAACTAAATTAATTTATTAATTCACCTGGATTGAGAATATTTTTGATCCAAGCAATGTTTGTCCAAGTGGTAAAAACATTTTTAACAATGATTTGTCGAAAGTGGTAAACAATTCAATATCACTTAAGCAAGGTCTCAAATTCAATCCTTGTGAATGTAGAAAATTCTCATTGAGTGACTCCCACCATAACCAAATGTGTAATCCAAATCGAATCTGCATGTAATTGGACAACGCTTCCGTGTATCAAATGGGGTCCACTAAAAAATAATTTATAAGAAGTCATGACATGACTCAATAATTAATAAAATTTAATGATATCGTTTTAGTAATGTCTCTGGTTCAAGCCTTATGAATGTAGAAAATTCTCATTGGTAGGCTCACCCACTATTGCAATGTGTCCGATTAGTTTCGGATCCAATTGTAGTCGGGGTAAAGCTTCGGTGAACCGGGTTGACAACAAAAAAAATCTAGTGAACATTTTACCTTCAAACTCTTAAGCACGGCGAATCTTAAATAACATGAAACCTCAAAAATCTGAACAGTGTTTTGATTTTTACTATAGTAACTGCAGCTATTCCAGTTGAGCATACAAAATCTGAACAAAAATACATTTGATTATTACAATAGAAACCGCAGCTATTCCATTCCATTTCATCTCTTTCTTTCCCATTCAGATTATCTGTTTCTAATAATCAAGTATTGCTGCTATACAACCAATTACAGAAATAACATTGTAAGTATGTGCTTTGTTCACACCGAAAACTATTACAAAATTATAATTTGATCACTTTTCACTAAAGAAAGACGACATTTGGGTTTCTTACATATGGAACAAACCCATCCAACTCTTTCCAACTACATTCATCAACATTATCATGGTAACTTATGCTCCACAAGAAATCATTATTCTGTACCTTTCTCGTAAATGGAGGCTGCGACAAAACGATCGCTCTTGATTTCGAATTCGGATACTTAGACGACTTGGACATGCCGCTGGCTAGTAGCCAGCGGGTCCCGTACTGTTGCTGCATTTTGGTACCCCAATGCTGTGCCTTTCCAGGTTCGGCAGTCAATCCCGAAAGATGGGCTTCCTTGATTTTAAACCCAAGGGTATATTCATCCTCGAAAAAAGATCGCTCCACTTGAACTAGTGCGAGCATTGGCGCACCCACTGGATCGTAGTTTCGTAAAGGGTCTCTTAGTAACGTCATTACAACGACAGTTAGGTTATCAGATGCTAAGTCTATAGACTTATCAAGGCTTAGCCACTCGTCCAGTGTGATCGACGATTCCAATAGTCTTTCGATAGCATCGAGAGCTTCACTTCTATTCTGCTCTTCGAAAGCTAGGATCTTTTCGATAGGTTTGGAACTGATGCTTGATGGTGCCACCTCAGACATGCCACACTGAATTTTCAACCCTTCGATTGATAAGGCTTCGATCTTATCCATTAATAAAAGCGGGAGAGATTCCAATGCCACATAGTCTGTGCCCATCTCAGCATCTAAAACCGTACCTTCTTCGAACGATAATTCACGATGCAGAGGAGTTTGCCTGTGACAACCATGAAAATCAACAAATTAGCAAGAAATCAAAGTGTTAATCAGGCTTAATGCATCAGTAGGTACCCGAACTTGTCCCAAAAAACCTAATACCCCCTGAATTTTCAAAGTGACCCCGTAGCTCCCTCGACTCTTAAAAATTGCATCACTTTTCTCCCTGAATGCCACGTGACAGAATCTGTTTGGTTTGACTTTTCAAAGATGTCATCTCTCTAATTTTCTCTCTTCAATCAGAAGCTCACACGCTAGGTAGTACAAAAAGAGCCACTAGAGATTCCCCGTTTTTGAGTTCCGAAACTCGACACTCCTAGCCTTTATTTTTTAAAAAATGGTGTTTCTCGGTGTCCCCTTTTGTGCTACATAGCTAACACGTGACATTCTAGGAGCAAAGCGATGCATTTTTTGAAAGCTAAGGGAGCTACAGAAAGTTTAGGGAGGGGCCAACAAGTTCGAGTACCTATTGATGCATACTAGATGACTCAGTTTGTTACCTGATTGGATCAGCGGCAATTCGCGCATTATCCTGCGCTATTTGTTGCAATGTCTTCCCAGTGATATCCTCTAATGGCAATAATTTATTCAACTGAATTGATAACCTCATGATTCCAACTGATGCCAAATGCTGCAATATGTCTATGATATCAGAACCCAGTTCAGCAGGTAGCACAACTGGAAGGGAAGCTTGCATGATCAAGTTTCCGACATTTTTCGAATTTCTGAAAAGAGAAGGACTCATAGACCGCAAGTAACCTCCATTCTTTATCCAGACCAAATTCCCGAAACCATCTCCAAGTGGAGGAGGTGATTCAAATCGCTCCTCTGGAAGTAACTCAACTGGACTTCCAAATCCATCGGAGTAATAGCGTGGCGAGCTTTGAAACGCTTCCTCATTAAAGCCCCATTGCTTCATTAGATCTTCAGTCTCCAAATCTTCAAGCATTTTGGCCTTCCTTCTTCTATTCAGCAACTGGCTTTCCCTTTCATAACCCTCTTCGCCGACTTGCATAGGAAAAACGAAATCCCCGGAAAGATCCTCTGCATCATTGTCCATAATAAAACTGCCAGAACTCATAGCCTCCTCTTCAAACTCTCTTAACAGTCGTTCTCTAGGAGACTCGGGAACACTATCAGAAGCCAATCCCAGCATATTTAAGAAATCGGTTGTTACAGATTCAGTGAGTTCATCCAAGCTGAATGGTCTTTTCATCTCACTACCTTCACTGTGATTTGATTCAGTTTCTATGCAACTTTCCTGCTCCAATAACTCGCTCAAAGTAAATGGGGATTCCAGTTCTGCAGATTCTGAAGTCATAAAGCTGTTGAATGCAAACTCCAGTTCTTCCCTACTAGATCCTGTTTTACAAATGCTACTCCCTTTTTGTTCGTGGTCATCGATCAAAACCACATCCACATTACTATCCTTGATGTTATCTTTTGAATGAAAATTTGACTCATCATCGTCGTCCATAAACATTTCATCCACATTAATGGTTTCGATTTGAGGACCGTCAAAAGACTGAACATCACTCCCTTTTATATCCGAGTCCTTTTGGGAGAATTCTACTCCCTGTTCAATGACAGTAAATTCAGTGCTATAATTATCATTTCCATCAATATCAGGAATTACTTTGAGGGGTCGAACATGTTCCGATACAATGTGAGGCTCTACTGAACGGTGTAGATTTACCTCGTTAAGTTTCTGATAAAGAAAATCGATTGATTTCGAGAGTTCTAACCCCATATTAGGAGAATATTCATCATAAATCTTTACTTCCATGGCTTCAGAAGCGACATTATGGTACCTTCTGCTTAAACTGCTTGGAACACTTCCAACCCGCCGAAGCATTCCAATATTGTTACTAGGTTGGATTAAGTTTTCCCTGACTATTGAGAAACCTAAACTAACGTTTAGAGCAGCCCCTTTAGCCTTGCCAGCAAGTTTAAAACTTGTAGTCCATTTTCCAGTGCTTTTCTGCCCCTCTAATTCTTCCAATGTGACAGGCAAGAGCCTTGTGAGATCTACCCAATGCTTCCCCAAATCAACAAGTGGAGCCCCTATTACAGATACATAAATCAAGAAAAGTTTGGCTTCATACTTGGCAGAATTATGGGGGCCACTTTTACTGCCATAGACAGTACATTTATGCATCAAAGTTTCATCTAGTTCAGCAATTCCGTTCTCAACTTTTGATGCACAAGTATGCAATACTTCATCTTTCCTCTTCCAATGCACAGACATATCCATTGCATTAAAGCTTGAGGGTAAACCTTCAATTGAATGAGCATGTAAAAAGAAACAGATATCGTACTTCTGATGACCGATATGAGCTATAGCTTTTAGTGGCTTCTTCCAATTCCATATCGAAGTCGATTTCTTATCCTTGTTTGAAACACTTGCATCAAAATATCTAGGGTTTTGGCTTGATTTTGGTTGTGATAACCGAGATTTCTCAACTGATTTTGATCGAACAGTCGGGTTAGAAATCAAGGGTGGGGTTTTCTGCAGATAAAGGGCTTTGCTTATTGCTTCAATGTCTTTAAGCAACTGACTATTATTTGAATTAACATCACTGTCCCCATTTGCAGACCCAACTTTTGGCAGCATCATTTTAGCATCCAACAAGAATATTGCAAGCTCACAAGCTCACATGTATATCATCTATACACAAAGAAAACAAAACAAAAAAGGAAAGGAAATTTCAAAAAGACGCATTCTAAACAACATTCAGAAATCAATCAAATAGAAATAGACAAAACAATGAATAAATACAAATCCATAATTCTGATCGCTCATCTAAAAACAAATCAGACAGAACCAAAACGAAAAACTGCATTCAAAGGAAAATAATATTTCAATCAAATAGTTAGAAATTAATAATAGATAGAATAACAAACAACAATAAACACAATATCAATTGATGGCTGACATTCAACAAATTTAATAGAAATTCATAGAGAAATATGAAAACCAATCCAGCAGCATGACAATTCAGCCCAAACTATAAATCAAACTAAACATTTACGCAATGATATAATTCTTCACTTACAGAAATGGAAATTCACTTCTCTGGGGCCAATCAGGAAGATCAATTCTAGCGTTTTTGATAGGGCGGAGTTCTTTTTCGAGCTTCGAATAAGACAACAGATAAAAAGAGAAGGGAACAAAATCATAGGGGTAGCTGGCCGAGGCAGTTTGATAATAATGGAAATCTAGTAATTTTCTTGCCAAGAATTCTACCGGGAAAATTCACGAGATTAACGCGAGAAAATTTAAGATGGGTCTGACTAAGAGTAGGTGAAATTTTGTTAGCTGCCTTCTAATGGTGGACTTGATAGCTTATTCTATCGGATATTACCGCCTACAATAGCATCTATTTTCTATATATGGGATCTACTTATCATCCGCCATTAGATCATTTGCTAATAATTGGATTCAATGGAAAATATAATATCATCTTAATTTCATCTATTAATTTTACTCAATTCATTCAGTAGATTCATTTTTAAAAGTCAAAAATTTATCCGTTCTATCTGTTATTCATACGATTTATCAAGAGTAACGCGTTAGATCTTGCTCTACTCGTAGTTTTCTATGATTACTTTTAAAAAAGCATATGAACATCAACCAAAAAAACTCCAAATTTTAATGATAAATAAACACTTTTTCAATGTATTAATGGAGTTAATTTTTGTCATGTTGTAGCCTTAGTGGTGTCAATGTATCAATGGCCCTACCAGAACTAAGGAAAAAGTATTAGAATTTAAAAGTGAGTTGTGAAGTGGTCGGACGCAATTGAACCAAAAAAAAACATCTCAAAGAATAATCCAAATATTGTATTCATTTTTCAGATCTCACAAATTACAATCGTCAATTCAAAATATATACTAATAGGGAGATTAACTTCCAATTTAATAAAGTTAATTATTGTAATACTGCGTATTTTGACGTTCATTAGTTAACTTTTCACTTGAATTTATTACATAACTAAAATACGGTGCTTTTGTAACTCTGACACATTTTAATTATCAACGTAATATGCTTGTAATGATTTTTGTCTTCGATCCAACCGATCTCGCTACTAAGATTGTTTCCATATTTGCTCACTATGAAAGGTCGAAAATGAAACACGGGATGATTTATCTTGACAACATATGTTATTTATCTATTAATATAATAAAAAGAGAACGAGAGTAATAATATCCTGAGTTCAATTATAAAACGGAATACGTAAACTTAACATATAAAGCTGGCCAAATTTAAGTATTTATTTGTGTATTAAACTTATATTTTCACTTATTTAAAATAAAAAAAATTGAAAATATTAATATACGCAATAATATATTGAAATATTATGATCTAATCACAATAATGATTATTATTTACATTTAATTTTCTTCCTAATTACTAGTATTATTCATTAATTACACTTGTCATGTTCGACTCATGTAGAATGGAATAGGGTAGGAATATTCTTTGTTTTCTTTTATTAAATATGACATTTGGATTTTGAGGAAGAGACTTATACCCAAAACCTTGCATTCTTACTCCACATTTAAAGGGTGTGACCACCAAGAAATTGCTTAGTGGTTATTTTGTATTTAATGTAAGGAAAATTATAATATAGTATTAGTTAAACTTTTCGTTATTTCATATTATCAAATATTACTATAAATATAATTATCACTTTCATTCAATATTATTATTTATAACTACCTAGACAGGGGCGTGATTCGGGTTTGGGGACAGGTCTAATCGGATCTAGTAAAAATACAGTAACTCATATTCTAATTTTATAAAACAAAACTTAAATCAGACTTTTCCAAATTATCAAATCCCAAACTCGATCCACATCCTTGGTTGATATATTTTTTATTATAATAAAAACGCATTTAAATAGTTGATTTTAATTAGTTAACAACAATTACTGAAAAACGAGTGTTAAATTGTAGGCGATGCCAAATCCCATGTTACTGTAATTGCTCATTAGAAAAGAAAACGGTGAATTTATATATAAATTTATTCCAACAAAATAATGGATAATCGACACAAAAAAGGTCCTTTGAAAAAAAAAATAACCATCAGATGTTGGGTTAAGAAATAAGTCCGGAAAAGGCACAAGTCTAACCATCATGAAATCGGGACTAACAGTCCATTTTTCAATTTGTACTGAAAACTAGACTGTCAGTCCAGTTTTTAGCAAAAAAACACATGTAAACAGTGACCGGGTGACATTTTTGTCACCCGGTCAATGTTTACTGAAAACGGGCCTGACATGCCCGTTTTCAGTGGGAATCTCTTCTGTCCGGAGAGATTCCCACGCCACCTGCTAGGCAAAAAAATTGCTTAGCAGGGGGCAATTTTTTTTGACCCATTGGGTCAAAAAAATTGCCCCGTATATAAACCCCCCTCTATAAACCCAATGGCTCCGTATTTTCACCTTCTTCATTTCCCCATTTCTCCATCTACAAGGTAATTTTTTTAATCTAAAATTATTATTATTTTGTTAGTGTAAATGTATAATATTAAGTTAATGTTGCTTTTTTTTTACAATTTGTAGGATTAACATTAATATCTACTTAATTGAAGGTACGTACTTTATTTACATTCTACAAATTAATTTTTTATACATATATTTACATATTCTTACTCTATTATGCTTTAGTGAAATGAGAAATTAATTATAGTTAGCAAACATAATAGTTTGTAGCTTACATAGATTAAAAATGGGTGCTCGATAAAATGACTATAATATTCGCATGTCTTAGTTTGAATGTGTTAATATTTGGTCTATCAACACAAAACTAGTGTAAGACTTATTACAAAGCTAAAGTATTATGAAACTGAGTACTTTGTAACTAATACATATAGATTGATAGTTTCGTAACTTATTTTTTAACCCGCTTACTACTGCAAATTGACTGGTTCCTCTTTATTTTTGAACCTTTGTTTATTCTTTTTAATGTATAATAAGGCTCTATTGTAGATGAGGAATGTAAACGACTCATTCAGAGATTAGTAATTTGATATTGTGCATAATATTTACTTGAATTTAATCAACAATCCAACCGCCTTGTTCTTATTCATAAAAATGTCTAGTTAATTTTGATGTAAATACAATAATAGTTCTTACTCCTCCATCGTTAAGTAAAGTTAATTTAAATAAAAAGTTGTTAATTTTTAGCTAAATTATAAAACATGAAAGTAATGATATTTATTTTATGCAATTTTTAGGATATACCAAAACTTCAATTTAAGGAAAGAAAAGATTATCTCAATATTTACATTGTTTAGTGCAAATAAAGTTATTTTTTAAGTTAAAAATGGTGCTATTTTTTAGTGTTACTATAAAATATGAATGAAAGTTAGAAAATGATAGTAATTAATATCAATGAAAGTTGAATGAAATATGAATTGATAATAATTTTAATTAATTCATTGTTTGATACTTACTACTTAATTATCATATTCCAATACAAATTTAAGTTAGGCAATTGTTTTACAATATATGAAATAAATCTAGTAAAAGGAAATTGAATAAAAGTAAACAACTATAAAATTTGTATTTATAATTTAATTTACCAAGATATTGTTGGATATCTAGAAAAGTAAAACTTCTAATTAATAAGTAGTTGTTTGATAGGTATAAAGTATTGAAAATGTAATTAATGTGCTTATCTAAAAAATGTAGTTAACATGGATATAAATTTGTTAATAGAAAATATAATTTTTCTATTAGCACTAATTGTTCATTGATGTTATGAATGTAACTACAAAAGTCTAAACCATGGTAACGAAATCATTCAAATAATATGGTAACAAAAAGGGATAAAATCCAAGCATATATATGTACTAAGTTTCATATAGTTGAGTAGGATATATGTAGTACTAGATTTTTTTACATGATATTAAATTAACTTTTTAGCAATAATAATTAATGTACATAAAAATTACACAGGATTTTAATGAGTTAAAAAAAAGAATATATTTCAATTATTGTTACGGAAAAATGACCATATTTTTGGAATCTTTAGTTAAAAAAAATATTAGTATTTGTAATGGATATTAGATAATTTCACTATAGTATTTGTATATGTCTTAGTTTGAATGTGTAGAATAAATAAGTTAAAGTACTATAATACTTGGTCTTTCATAACATGAAGTTTAAAAAATATTAAAAACTAAAAAAATGTTTAAAGTTTTATAAACAAAATTTTTTGTTTAGTTTCGTTGCATGTAATAA
>CATIWQ010140687.1:0-21424 GCA_949673415.1 Euphorbia schlechtendalii | reverse complement strand
TTAGAGCTAGTCCTTCCCTGTGGGTTTGATATCTTTTAAAACTACATCGCAACTGTATACTTGCAGTTATCATCATTTTTCTATCTTGATAAGTGGTATTGACAACACCTATACTTTACGTGAACAAGTTTTTAGCACCATTAATATATAGCCAAACTCTTTGCAAAAAAGTTATTAAACTTATCAGTAGAAAAGTGGTGAACAGCGCACCTACAAGAAAATATGCAATTTGTTTGGCAGACCTAGAGAAAGTATTTACGGTTTCCTTATATGAGTTCGGTCATGGGTTGTTGATGTAGAAGGTTCTTGTTGCACTATGATACACTCCAAGCCTCTCCCAAATTAGGCGTGAACGAGGGAGGTACATGTGGTATGGTAACAAGTGATCCACTTGCTAAGCATCCTTGGTCACCATGAGTTCGCTAATGATACTTTTGCAAGCTTCTCGGTAAAATAGGGCATCCTAATCTCAAAAGCTAAGCCATCTAATGCATTTACTTTTGTTCAAAATACTGTACGCATGTATTTAACTCATTTAATGACTTTTCAATACCCATCCAAAAACTTTTAAACTTCTAAGTTTATAAATGATGTCATGGTGTCTTTAATGACATTATTGATGTTGTTAACGACATTGAAATTCCAGACATGCAGAAAACACACAAAAACAGCAAAAACAGCAAAATGAATTATTAAAATTTCAAACGATCATAACTTTTGCTATAATTAACCGATTTGGATGATCTTTATTATTATGGAAAGCTCAAGATGTGTAGATATTTCTAAGTAAACAAAATACTCAAAAATATTTTAAATCACATTTCCCGTAAAACAGTTTGGTGTGTGAAATGGAAATAACCGAAAAGAAAATGAAACTTAAAAAAGGCAAGCATTAAATGCAAGCACAAACTCTAGGAACTCAGAGGCATACCTTGTAATCATGAGTCCACTTTCTTTAAGGTCCACGAAGTCCTCCGGGAAGCTCACCTTGTTTCTTTTTGGTTGGATTTGGTTGTTGGTTGGTGATTTACCGAAAACCTTTGGAAGGGATCTATTCCTTGCCAAAGTAGATGTTTTAGAAGGTGTAGTAACCTTCAAGTGAGTGATAAAGATGTTGCAGACTCTCCATTCAACTCTACATCTCAAGTATTGCCTAAGTGATCTCTAAACTACAAGTTTGCTTAAATGATCTCTACACCTAAAGCTTTGGTTAAAAGATGAACTAAACCTCAAATTTTCTTAAGAGATGAACAAGTGGACCCTTGTGACCCAAGTTCATGCCCTTTTTATGAACTTAATCTAACTAACCCGAAATCCCAAGTGTTGGTGATCAAAGTTTGGTGTTTTACTCAAGAACACAAGAAAGAATGCTCTCTAGATCTTTTTCTCTCTCTTACCAATATTATCACCAAGATTCAGTCCCCCTCATGATTGAAACTTAGGTCTCTCTTTATGGGAGCTCCCTTCAATCCAAAGTCAACCTATGATCACTTTAACCATACTTCATTTAGCCTTAGGCCATGCTTTTAGCCTTTGCTTTTCAACTTTTTATAAATTCCATGAAAAGATTTGATGTAAAAGTTCTTAGGTAAGGTGTGGGGGCGGTTTTGCAGTGATTATGTTTGAGCATGTGGGCAAAAGTCACCTTTTTAGCTAAGAATTGCAGGAAATGCAATTTTAATTCTGCTGGAAAATCAATGTCGATAACGACATTGCCAATATCATTAACGACATCAGCCATATCGTTAACGAATGTCTTCTTTGCCTTGGGTTTTTTGTGTTGAAATTGCCTAAAAAGGTTAAGGCTCAAAGAAACACAGCAAGTTTCTTTCAGATGAATTCAGGACCCTGTAAAAAATGAAAAACTAGTAAGGGAAAAATAAATTATAGCTTCATCATCGAACTAGCGAGTTGGGAGCTAAATCCCATGCTCACAATTGTGTTTTCTGCTGAGACTAAAAGTTTAAAAGTTGTTTTTCCTTTTGATCAATATCTTAAAGCATGATTTAGTGATAATCTTAGAGGTTTTAGTTCTTGATAGGTAGCATTAAAGCATTTTTTCTTGACTTTGTTGTGTATATGCTAGTATCTTTTCTTATTAGAAAGATTTTCTTTTGCTCTTTGAAAGTTATCTAATAATCTTGTTGTTTTACTTTTCGGTGAATCATTGGATCCCTTGATAACGTGTTTAGATCTCTGGTGTGTGGATTCTATTCTTCTGAGAGGTGTGTTTTAACAACTCTTCGAGATCTTGCTCTTTGTAGGTATGTTAATCTTTTAACTCTCTTTTATCACTGTTTAAATGAAGAACTTCCTGTAAGTAAAATTTTGAATCCTCTCCTCTTTTATTCTCCTTTTTTTTCTTTTTCTACTCTTAACTGGCATGCTATATATCTATAAGTAAAATTTGTCTAATTTCTTTGTGTTATTTATGTGGTATAGATGTTATATGCTAAGTTAATCTTTTATCTGAAATC
Organism: Euphorbia schlechtendalii; assembly: GCA_949673415.1. Classification (NCBI taxonomy): domain Eukaryota; kingdom Viridiplantae; phylum Streptophyta; class Magnoliopsida; order Malpighiales; family Euphorbiaceae; genus Euphorbia; species Euphorbia schlechtendalii. The sequence goes on along the minus strand of CATIWQ010140687.1, from coordinate 18,947 downwards.
GAATACCTTATTAAATCTTGACTTTCTTTGCTATCAAAACCTAAGATCTTAGTCTTGTGTATCAATTCTTTTAGGAATAAAGTTATCTTTGCTTATCTTTGTTTCTATGTTTGTGTCTAGGTAACTCTTGAGAACTTCAAGGGGAAAGAAGATTTCACTTTATGGAAAAGTAAAATGAAAGCAATCCTGGTTCAACAGAAGTGTCATCGAGCCTTGCAAGGAATTATTGCACTTCCTGCTGAACTTTCTTCTGTTGATAAACAAGACATGATGGTGATGGCATACTCCATCATTCTTATAAATTTATCTGACTCTGTTTCAAGAAGAGTTAGAGAGGAATATGATGCTTCTAAACTTTGGTTGAAACTTGAATCCCTCTTTATGACTAAAGATATTTCTAGAATCTCTTACTTGAAAGAAAAGTTATTCAGTTTTAAAATGAACCCTGCTAAAGGTATTGATGAAAACTTAGATGATTTTCAGTAACTTGTTATAGAATTAGAAGAAGTTGATGAAAAGTTTTCAAATGAAAATCAAATTGTTCTCCTCTTAATATACCAAATACTTATAAAGATGTCAAAACTGCTCTAAAATATGGTAGAGAACATTTAGAGGTTGAAGATATAGTTAATGCCCTTAGTTTAAGAGAATTAGAATTAAAGGGTGAACCAAAGAATAAAAATCAATCTTTTGATGCTCTGTTTGTCAAAGGTAAAAAGTAGAATAAAAGGTCTAAATCTTAGAAGTCTAGTGGTAATGAGATTGAACGAAAACCATATGGTGACAACAATAGTCAAAATAAATCTAAGTATAAGGACTTGACTTGTTATCACTGTCATAAGAAAGGCCACATAAGAAAATTCTGTAGGATTAGACTTGGTCAAAATGAAACTAAACAACCAAATGGAGAAATTAATAATACTGCTGAATTAGGGGATATTAAGGCCCTAGTTGTTGGGCAGACTAGTGATCAAGAATCATGGATTCTTAATTCTGGGTGCACTTTAAATATGTCACCTATAAAATGTTGGTTTTCAAATTATAAAATAATAAATGGATCAAAGGTTTTAATGGGAAACAACACTACCTGTGAAATTTTAGGGATAGGATATGTAGTTCTAAATCTGTTAAATGGAAAGCATGTTCTTTTGAAAGATGCTAGTCATATTCCTAGTATTAAAAGAAATCTTATATCCCTTAGCTATCTAGATAGTGAAGGTTTGATATATAAAGCTCAAGGTGGAGATGTCCAAGTAATGAAAAATGATAGGGTTCTCATAACTGGAAATTATACTATCTAGAAGAATCTGCTTTAAGCAATCCTATTTGTGCTATTTTTGACTTTGATAAATCAGAATTGTGGCACTTGGACACACTGGTGTCAAAGGTCTCAATGTTCTTCAAAAGGAAGGAACTTTAAATTTACCTAAAAATACGAAGATTCAAAATTGTGAAACTTGTATTATGGGTAACTCCCATAGAGCAAGTTTCAATAACTCTAGTAACACATCCACTTGTTATCTTGAATATGTTCACAGTGACCTATGGGGCTCAAGTTATGTGCCTCAGTCTCTAAATGGATCCCAGTACTTTGTGTCCTTCATTGATGATTTTTCTAGAAAAGTTTGGGTTTACTTGCTAAAGAATAATAATGATGCTTTTGATAATTTTGTTGAATGGAAATTGTTTGTTAAAAATAAAAAAGGTCTTGAGGTTAAAATTCTTAGAACAGATTTGACTTGGAATTTGTAAATGTAGCTTGTAATTCTTATTTTGTTGAACATGGCATAACAAGACGTAGAACCTGCTCTTACACACCTTAACAAAATGGTGTGGTAGAGAGGTATAATAAAACCATTTTAAATAAAGTGAGATGCATGTTGTTTGAGCCCGGTCTTAGAAAGAAACTTTAGGCTAAAGCAGTTCATACTACTTGTTATTTGATTAATAGGTCTCCTGCCTCTATCATTGATTTTAAGTGTTCAAATGAACTTTGATATAACAACCCTGTAAAGTTTGATCATCTCAGAGTGTTTGGTTGTGTAACCTATGCTCATAATCAAGAGTTAAAATTAGACCCAAGGGCTAAAAAATGTGTTTTTATAGGTTATCCTATAGGCATTGAAGGGTATAAGTGATGGTGCTTAACTAATAATAAAGTTGTCATCAGTAGAGAGTTTTCAATGAAAATGAATTTAGCAAATCTATTGAATTTCAACAACCAATACTGAAGATGTCTGGTTTGAGGTGGAGCTTGAAAAGGTTGAAAATATCAGGACTAATGAACCTGATAACCCTCAAATTGAAAATGAAAATGCTCTTGAAAATCCAAATGATGAGTTAAATAAATAAAATGCTGATAATCAAGAATATCTCAATAATTACCAACTTATAAGAGATAGGGTTAGAAGAGAAGTCAGACCTTCCAGATATTTGGATGCTACCTTATATAATTGTAATTATGCTGAGTTTCTTTATTATGCTTTGAATATTGCTAAAAAAATTAGAGTCTGTTGATCCTAGAACCTATGATGAGGCTAAAGAATCCAAAAATTGGATCAAGTGGCATAATGCCATTATTAATGAATTGGACTCTTTGAACAAGAATAATACATAGACCCTAGTTCCTAAACCTAAAAATGTTATAGTCATTGGCTGCAAATGGGTTTTTAAGAGAAAACCTGAGATTCGTAGAATTGAAAAGGAAAGGTTCAAAGCTAGGGTTATGGCCAAAGGGTATAGTCAAATTGATGGTATAGATTTCCATGATATATTTTCCCCTATAGTAAAGCATGTCTCAATAAAAGTCATTTTACCTCTAACTGCTTTATGTGATCTTGAACTTGAACAAATGGATGTTAATATTGCTTTTCTTCATAGTAATTTGAATTAAGAAATCTACATGAGCCAACCTGATGGTTTTGTTGTTAAAGGAAAAGAATCACATGTATGCTTGTTGAAAATATCTCTTTATAGTTTGAAACAGTCCCCTAAGCAATAGTATCTTAGATTTGATGAATTTATGCTTAAACTTAATTTTTGCAGAAGTAAATATGAATCCTGTGTTTATTTTCAGAGTTAAAGGATGAATCTTATATTTATCTATTGCTTTATGTAGATGGCATGCTATTGCTTGTAAACATAAGTATGAAATTGAAAAGTTAAAGCTTAAACTCAACTCTGAATTTGAAATGAAAGACCTAGGACAAGCCAAAAAATTTTAAGTGTTAACATTGTTAGAGATAGAAGTAAAGGAACTTTGTACTTAGCTCAAAGTGATTATGTTGAAAAGATTTTAAATGTTTTTTGCTTAAGTAATTTAAAATCTGTTTCCACCCCTTTGGGTGCTCAATTCAAACTTAAGGCAGGTAGTAAACCTCTTCATAAAGATGAATCTGATTTCATGGAAAAAATACCATATCAAAATTTGGTTGGATCTTTCATGTATGTCATGGTTTGTACTAAGCCTGATTTGGTTTATGGTGTGAACATTGTTAGTAGATACATGAGTTTACCAAATAAAAGTCATTGGCTTGCAGTTTAGTGGCTTGCTAGATATCTTAAGGGCTCTTTGTCTACTTGTTCATTATATAAAAGTTCTTTTGATTCTGTTCCTGTTGTTGTTGGATACTATGACTCTGATTTTGCTGGTGATTTAGACAAAAGAAGGTCTGTCACATGCTATTGCTTTACTGTGGGGAATAATCTTGTTAGTTGGAAATCTAGTTTACAACATATAGTTTCCCTTTCTACTACTGAGGCAAAATATATTGCCTTAACTGAAGTTGTTAAAGAAGCATTATGGCTTAAAGGATTTGTTTCTGAATTAAGCTTTGATCAATCTTCTATCAAAATAGATTGTGATTCACAGTCTGGCATTCACTTGGGTAAAAATGCAATGTTTCATGAAAGAACAAAGCATAAAGATATCAAATTGCATTTTGTTAGAGATGTTGTTAATAATGGATCTGTTTGTATTTCCAAGATTACTGATGTGAATCCTGCTGATATTTTGACTAAGACTATTTATGTTACCAAATTTCAAGAAGCTTTGCTAAAACTGCAAGTTGTGCAGTACTTGGCTTAGGTTGGGTTACCTTATATAGTTTTTTAATAAATACCCTGTGCGGGTTTTGGAAGGCAATCACAAGACTAAAGGCAAAAGATGCAGCCCAAGATGGAGACTTCTGGCCCATAGCTATATGGTCTTAGCATCTTTGATTTGATGGAAGCCCACATGCTTGCCCGTTTATCTCAACTCAATTTTTCAGTGTAACCCTAAGTTTGAAAGTTTGTCTCTTTGGAAGCCTTTTCAATTTTTCTCTTCTTCTTCATTTCTTCTCTAGTTCAAATTTACTCTTCTCTTTTTCGTTTACTTGTAACTTGCTGCAAGTCCGTTTGAAGACGCGTGAGCTGGCATGTGATGGCAAGGCGGTTATTCAGTTAGAGCTCTCCTATTTAAAGAGAAGAAAGAGGGGTTTTGAGTATGCTTGGTTATTTTGCTTTCTGTGATTTGCTTTTGTATTCTCGGAGTTGTTTGGCTCTTTAGATCTCTAGTTTTATGTTTACATGCAAGATTCAGTTAATTTGTATGTGTTCTACGCTTTAGAGATTCTGTTGAAACTCCGACCATCTGAAACTCTATAATTGACAGCGTTTTTGCCTTTGATATTGAAAGCAACCAACCTTGCTCCTTGGATTACTCCTTCAAAAGAGTGATCTGACTCCTATAAATCTACTCGGGGGGAACCAAGTAAAAATATTTTATGTTCTTTACTTTTTCTGCTCTTAGTTTTATGCGAAGTCATATTGTTTTCTTTGAATCGCTCGGTTTGATGTGTTTAAATCACTACACTTATGTTATACCACAAGTCTAATTAATGCTAGTTTTGTTAAATTCAATGTCCAAGAGCCCGAAAATTAGATTTTTTATTAATTCCGAAATTAATAAGTCTTTTATTAGTTTGAATGTTTAGTACCTTTTAGATTTTTCAGATTTCTAAGAATTTATTAGAATAATTATTTAGCCTATAAAAAGACTTAAAGAGTAATATGAAGTTTTTGTTAATGATGAAATTTGAATAAGAAAAATATTTATTATGGTATTTCCAAATTATCTTAGAGGTTGCGATTTTTAAGATTCTTAGAGAATCATTTCTATTGATATTGCGATGTTAATAGATTTCGATTAACTATCATCTTTTCGATCCTTCCGCTGCATCACCGTTTCACTCTGTTATCATCTTTTTTATTTTGTTAGTTTTGGGTTCAATTGGATAGATAATTGCACAATCTGACATGTTTGCGGTGTTAATCACAATAAGTGAGACACTCATTGGGTGTTCTTTTTGTTTGTTTTGCTATTACCAAATTTGAAGTCCAAATGCATGTATTTGAGAAAGAAACGATAAACTACAATTAAATATCTGATGGTAATAGCTTAATTTCTTTTAGCAGATTGTAAAAATTTTATTTTATTATTTTTATTTAAATCTTTTGGCGATTCATTCTACTTTTTTATATTTGTGGGTCAACCTCTGCCCTCAAGTGTTGAATACTTGAATTGTGGTTTCAGTAATTGCTACAAGTTACTTTTAAATATTTTTGGTTCTTACTTCTGTATAGTTGTGATTTGTGATTAGATAAGCCAATATGCCACATGTGCTGTAAATTAAATTTGGTTATTCAATTGTGCATTGATCCATTGTCTAGTAATCATGTTAATGTGTACTTGGTCATACTTATTAAATTATTCTATTGCATTGATCAGTCTTGCTCTAGCATTACTCGTATACATTACGATTGTTTCTGCTTGGCTCAACTTTTATGGGGCTGTGACATTTTCATTAAGGAAATCGTCGATTTTATTCTTGTTTTGGTATACTATTTACAAAAATATATTCTTAAGAATTTATTTTATTTTTTTATTTTTTTTATGTTCTGATTTTACATTTTTACGTTCTTATATTTTGATTTTACATTTTTACGTTCTGTATATATATATCTGCTATATATCTATTATATGTAAATGTGTTGTATTTATGTTATATATCTGCTATATAAATCTATTATATACATGTTATATACCTATTATATATCTAGTTTGACACATCTGTTATGTTCACCTAAACTGTTTTAACATATCTGTTATATACCTGATATATACCAGTTATATACCTAGAACGTAAAAAAGAAAATTTGAAATACTTTTTACATAATGATGTAAAATTGAAACTTGAGAAAGATTTTTTTGTAATTTGGTAAAAATTTGTATAAAATTTATTTACCTGAAAACCCGTTTTCATTATTTCATTTATACCTACCTCTAACGTCTGTTGTATTGATTTGGGACATAGCAGATAGACAGTACTCATTCTCTAAATAACATCAATAAATTAGTGATATAATTTACCTTAATTTTAATGTACATCGTTGAAAACTGAAAGTACTAAAGAGAGAACTTTTTTCTTTACATTTCTACCCTTTTATCTAAAAGATAAATTTTTAGAATTTGTGTTGAAGGGGTGACTCCAGAGTCCAGGGATAATAGGACATAGAAATTTCTGTGAGATTGGCAGCTTTTTTTTCTTAGGCATGCATTTGCTGTTTTTATTATTCTGGATGATGTAATTAATTTTTTGGCTCTATCCTAGCCATAAGCAGGTATCAATCATCATCTCTCATTTTCTTTATGTGTTGTGATTTATCTTTTCATATGCATCTTGTTCCATCTGAAGTGAAAAAACCATATTAATTTTGTCCTCAGTTTTATGTTCAAGCACTTCTTCTGGAGTATATTCAAAGAATCAAACTTCGCGATCTCCGTCATAAAAGGGTAGAGACATGGAATAATAATCAACAATCACAAAGAAGAGGAGAGACTTTTCTAGGCCTCCCCATGCAAATTCCATGCACTGTAAAAAAGGAGCAGCATATTATTTACATACTTGATGATATTTGTAGGAATTTTTTGTACATTATATATGCTATTTTCAGTATGTGTTTAATATTCTCCAACCAACTTCTATTTACTGCATCCTTTGAAATATCTATCTCATTGATGATTGACCTTATTGTGTACTATTTGGGTTTATTTCATGTTTTCTTATTTCATTTGTGTTTGATTTCAGTGCAAATTAGTACCAATTAGTGTTTTTGTTGAAATTAACCCTCTACTCGTGTTTTTTAGACCCAAAGCAGGAATCTTTGACGGATAAATGTTGAATGGTTTTGACAGGATTATATCAAATATTACGAAATTATTGTCAATTACAGTATGAATAAATTGTCAATTTATTCAGTAAAAAAATGTCAATATGCTAAAGATATCCCTTTGTGTGTTGAAGAATTAGTTGCATATAATAGAGTATAAGCTACATTAAAATTATTTTTTTTCATATTAGCAGAGAAGTATTCCAAGTTCATCATAGAGGATCTTAGATTTTTGTATCTTTTAATATTTAATAATTTTAGTTTAACATGATTATTTGGGTTTGATTTTATTATAATTTAACTACTTTGTGTTTTCAGGAAGTATGTTATATTGCTGATCGAGTGGAAATATTTAGCGAAAAATGGCTATTTTTAAATCAAACAATTTAGCATGTAAAAATATAAAATTATAATGCAAAATGTATAAATAAAAGCGCTCAATTATATGAAATTACAAAAATGCTATATTAACATCAATTGTTTCATAGTTGATATTTGGCTTTGAAAATCAAACTTAATTAAAATCTTTAAATATATTCTCTATCAGGCCGTCTTTTCCCTCTTTTTGTTGTAGTAGCCGCGTCAATTTTCTTTTAATTTTTATCCTTACTTGTTTTGTATACAGAGGCTTTCATTTCATAATTCTACCGTTTGAGAAGCTATGGCTGCCGGGAACTCCTCCACTTAGCCGCATCTTCTCCGTTCTCTTCAGGTCTTCTTCAGTGCTAGCTTAGATTTGCAGATTATTTATCATGGATGTTGTTATGTTTCTCTACTTAGTTCTGACTGCCTAGTGTTTAAGTTCGATTGCTTTGGGCGTGGATTCGTTCACGATGGTTGTTGTTTTGATTTGTTCTTTCATACTGAAATTTTTAGCAGCTGAGGTTTCAGCTTTGTTAGGGTTTATTGTTGTGAATTTTGAATTGCTTTGGCCTAATCCTGTGCTTCATTGACAGGCAATATTTCGCAATCAAATTGCTGCCATAACAAATTTGTGCTCTCAATTTCTCATTTAAAACTCCGTTAGACATTGATTTCATGGATATTGGTGCAGGTTATATTAGTTGAAAGTTTCAGGATGTTTTCTAGTATGTTTAATTCTTACAAGTCTGGTGCATATTGTGTCTATGCTGCCAAGTTTAGTTATGGTGTCTTATAGGATGTTTTAGATGCTACCTTTATATGTATATTGGTGGGGGATTTTTGTCTTTTTGCTAGTTTGTTCTGTTTAATCCAATTCAGATCTAAATTGCTGGCTTAGGTCTATTTTACTTTGCTTATACCTGTATTCTTGAATTTCCATTGACAAAAGCTGTGTTATAGCGTTCATGGTTTTAAACTTTTCCTGCCTGAAGTTGTTTGGTATTTAGAAACTTGCTAGGCAATTTCAGGAACCTGTTTGTACTTTTTCATTGATCCATGCTAACTAACTATATATTTGTTTACATTTGCAGATTATGTTTGATCACTCATTTATTCTTAAGAATTACTGCTATGTGGACAGAGAAAATGGAATTGCAGCGATAGGTTTTATCTGGCTTCAATTTGTTTTTCTCTGGGAAATTAATTTTTTTAAAAACAGCAGTTAAAAGCCATCTGCTGTAGAAGTAACAACTGATTTTCTTCCGCAACAAGGATCCACTTTTGTTGTTTCCCCTTCGGAGAGTTGATATTCTTCAGCTATGTATGATGACTTTTAGTAGGTGTGTTGTTCAGTTAGGATTTGATTCTTCTGGTAACTTCTACAAGTTACCTGCAGTTAATTTTTCTTCATCTTCTTTTGTTAACCGATTTGACTACAGACAATTATCTCAGCTCGTTAAACCTAACGTAAACTGTGCATTTCTTGTCGATACATTGGCTCTGGTATTTTCTTTTGTTTATTTTGGTTTTTGATGATAAAAATTGTGTTGGTCTTTCTATCTGATTAAAGATGTCTCCATTGGTTAAGGTGAGGGGTTTAGAAGCAAAAGGTGTTACTTCAAAGCAAGCATAAGCTATAACTGCTGCTATCACCGAGGTTCTGAATGATAGTCTAGAAACTGTGTTGCATTCTTTTGTTACCAAGGCCGAAATGCAAAAGGTATTGATCTGCCTTGCATTTTATGTTTTCATTTGTGAAATTAATAATAATGTTTTTTATTCTTTCTTTTTTTTGAACTATAGAGTGAAATGATGCGAGAATGAAATTTGTCAAAGTTCAAATCAGAAGTGCAGAGTTCTCAGGTATCTAATTTAATAAGATTGTCAACTTCTGCTATTTGGTTATTGAATGCGTAGAAATTGTGAAGATTTGAATTTTTATGTTCAATTAATTATTTAATTTGCTTTTGAATGGGTTAACTACTAAACGTAGACTCTGTTCATCAATTTCCATTTATATAATTATATATCTTATAACATTTTATGGAACTGATCGAATGTAATAGACTCTTTCTATTTTGATGTTTTGTATGAGGGATATATTTAATATGATTTTCTGTGGCATTAAATATTCTACTATGCTTTCTCCGGTGAAATGTATCAAAGTCATTTTTTTCTTGGAGTGACTTGCTGCACCATACTGGTCTAATAAGTATTGCAAAGTCACATAATTTTTAAATTTGATGAGGTTATCAAAAACACAATTTGAGCTTAAACGGTATTTTTTTATTGGGTAAATCTCTTATCTATTTGGAGGTTTCAGTGGCATCATAGGATATATTTTTCTAGACTATCTCTTACTGCTACTATCATCATTAATTTTGTTCATCCTTTAAAATTTGTGTTAAAACTACATTCTTATGAGGTTCAAACTATATTCAAGAACACTATAAGCTCTACATATGAAGTGGTTTATAGTGGTGCTATAGGCATTTCTTGTATATTTGTCGGTAAAACAAGTACTTTCTGAAGCATAAACTGCTCTTTAGTAGCTTAGTTCATTCCGAAAAACCTGTCATAAAAGATAGAACAGAAGTAATTGGTTTCATTTTAACATTTGTGTATACTCGTTTTTTAAGATCCTCTGTGATGCAGGAACATCATTTTTCCCTATTGCAGCGGGAAACTGAAAAACTACAGAGTGACATTGAGAAAATGTGCAGTGAGCTAAGGTTTGTGTTTTCATCATCAGATAGATATTTTTCTTATATTCAAAAAGATTTCATGTTTCAAAGACTTTATCGTTTCTAAATCAGATATGAAATTGACAAGGTTACAGCTGGGCAGCGCTTGGATCTAAATCTTGAAAGAGGGTTAGTACTATAAACTTATCAGTATCAGTATTCAGTTAGTTAAATATTGATGGAACCTTGATTTGTGATTACTACTAATTCTGGATGTGCTATCAAGGTTAACTAAAAAAATAGAAGTGGTTAAGATTCCGTGACTTCTGGAAGTCTCAAGTTTGAGTCACATCCGGGGTGGGGTGGAGATTTTTCTTTCTATCTTATTTAAGTGCAATCACGAATTTTAAAAAAAATAAAAAATAGAAGTGAATATTAAAGTCTTTTTCTAAATTCCTCTTTCTGGTTAACTGGATAAAGGCGCATACGCGATGAACTGGCCAATCAGAACGCAGAAACGACCAACTTGACGAACAAACTAGACAGGGTAAGCTTAGTGATTTCAAGATGTTTGGTCTTAGGTGTGCAATTACTTGAAGTATAGTGTTGTTTTTTTATGTGTAGGAAATACATGCATTAAGAGCCCAGTTGGAAGCAGCAAGGTACGATGTTATTAAATACTGCATAGGTACCCTGGTCTCCGATATCGGCTGTTGGGCTTGCTGTTCTTCGCATCTTGTTATAGGTTTATTTGTCTTTGAATCATTCTTTTGGACAAATGTTGCTTATAGTCAGCGACATTATTATTTGACACCGTTTACTGTAAAGAGCTACAGTATGTACATGGGTCACAGTTGTGTATTTGATTGAAGTAGGGAATGGATTAAGCAGGATTTTAATTTATACGATTCAACTCACATCACTTGAATGGACACCGAGTCATTTACAGTGAAGCTCCAGTAAAAAAGATATAAATAATATGACTCCAATTGTTTTGTGGAAATATTCTATCAGTAGAAAACAATTTTTGAGAAAAATAACATGTCCTCTTGCTTAGTTGCAACAACTGGTAAAATGTTCGCCAGAGTTTACCTTATGATTTCATCATTTTCCACATATGTATGATAAAACATTCACTTGTGATATGCTCCCTCCCTTTTTTTAATAAGAGTTTTTTGACTTTCGAAATGTTTTTAAGTAGTTGTAATTCTCAAATTTCAATGCAATGCAATTTGAAAACGATAAATAGAATAAAGTTTCCGATCATATTAAAAAAAATTATAGAGATAAATAAATAATATTATTATCTTAATTAGTGTGATCTTGGTATTGACAAAAAAAAACTTTAAATGACACTTATTAAAAAAAGGGAGGGAGTAAGTATTTTTAGACTTTTCCAAAAATTTTTAACATGTCATTTTCAATTTCCAATACATGGATTTGAATATTTTATCCATTTTAACCTTATTTTATTGAAAATGACAAATGGATAAAGTTTTCAATCATCTTTCAATAAATTGAAAGTCGTAAGGGTCGTTAAGTATTTTATGGGAAAATTATAATAATGAGCTGAAAGTTAGGAATAGTTTCAGCCCAAGTTTTGAGCTCCAACTATTTTGATCCAATTAAGAAACATTTTACCAATTTGTACGTTCCACTAAAACTTTTCACCTGCTATACATCCCACGCTCCCACAGAGAAATAATGGTTTCCCTCTCTCGCTCTCACTCTCACTCCCACTCCCACTCACATTCTCATGATCTCACTCTCATTCTCACGATCGCACTCTCATTCTGCAACTTTGCATGCCTAAAATCCTGCTATTTCATGAGATTTTCTACGACCATCCAACTTATCGAACCAAATTTTCTAATTTCGAGCGATTTTCATTATGTAAATCGTTCTTCAATTTCTGTCTCAGTAATTAAGGTAAGGATTTTCAATTTTCAAAACCTAGATTTACTTCAATAATTGATTATAGCTCTGTTAAAGTTGATTTTGTTATGAAATACTGAAAAAATGGGTCTAATACATAGTTTACACCCCCAAGTTGGCAGAAAAAACCATGTGTCACCCCAACCTTTTCAGGTGTGTAACTTGCACCCAGAACTTGGCAAAACCGTATAACTTAACCCCTAATGCTAATGTGGCAGATGATACGGCGTGTGTTTGACTAGTTGAGAGAGTGAGTTTGTTTTTTGAAAAAAAATTTGACCAAAAAAAAAAGAAATAAAATGTTTGAACAACTATATATAAATCGTTATTTCATTCGAAAAAATTTCCTTATCATCTCTCAACTCTCCCTCACCTGCAACAATTTCAATTTGATAATGGCAAGGTACCTTGAAACACTTGGTAAAAAGGATGAGAATCATGATCTAGCCGCAACAAAAAGGAAACTTGATACATAAAATAGATCAACAAGCCAACAAGAGATGTAACTCTTTAATGAAATTTACAATTACAAGTACAGACCCAATACTCACTGTCCTAAAATAATGTATTAAAAACATATATTTGAATAACCAATAGGATTACCTCATTCTTTACTTCGTCTTCTTCACAATACTTAGGCCTTGCTAGGGACGAGGAAACTCAAAGGAAGATAGAGGAGAGGAAGCAATTTCCTCTGCTTGTTGTCTCCCTTCATTTTCCAACAATCTCAATCCCACCAAATTGGTGGGAATAGAAGGGAAGACATCTGTTTTGACAATTTTAACTATCTTTTCTAATTTATTTTTAATTTTAATTATTTTATAAGATATTTTAGTAATTTTACTATTATTTTCCTTTATCCATCTCTTCCTTGCTAACACAATATTTCACCATTTTCTATCAAATACCATCCATATCAAGTAACATCCATTAATTTGCCATCTTTCATTTCTTTTCCTTTGTAATTCTTCAATCCATTGCTCCTCCCAAGTGAACCCTTATTCTTATCTGCCTAGCCCATCTGATCTTCGATTCTGATTCACTTTCCGATCGAAGTCTTCAACGCCAAATACCTTAGTTCAATTTCTGATTCAATCCAACCTAATATCCATTTCGTCGAGATTTCTTTCACCGATGCCGTCGTATTCGTCCTTTCCCCCAAGACTGAAAACTACCTGTAAATCTGATTGGATAATTTTTCTCACTGTCTACTGCTCTCGAAACTCAAGTTCGAGATCTTTACTCTGATATTGTAGCAAAACAGGGAATTTGTGAGATAGAGATCACGATAAGCTTCCCCAACGATGGAGCTAACGAAGTTTTGCTTATTTTCTTTGTTTGGATGTATCTTCTCGTTAGAGAAGGTCTAATTTGAGGCTGAGATAGAGATAGCCTGCAAGTTTAGGAAGATGCAGGAATATTTCTTGGGTTTTTCATTTAAATTTAATAAAAAAATAGATTTGTATTATGATATTACATATAATAACATGTGTCAAGTTTCCATTAGTCTTTACTTTTCAATTTTTACACCTCAGACGCGTGTAACCCACTTAATGAGTTGGAAGCGGTAAAGTTTGGGGAAATTGTGAAAAATGTAGAGTTTGTGAAACTTATTTGCAAAAATAAGTTTTAACTTATCATTTGCATTCTATAACTAATTTTAAGTTTCAGTTTTCACTCTATACGTTCTATATATACACTATTTTATCAAGCTTTATTTGCTTTCTCTTTTTGCATCACACATTTCTTTCAATCAACATCTCTCTTCCTTGTTTCGATTATCCCCAATTTTCTCTGGATCGAAGTTACTTCAAGTTTCTGCTCTCTGCAATTCTTAAATTCTCTGCACAATTCCAATTTTCTAGCTTTCGACCAGTTTTTTTTCAATTGAGAATGAGGAACCATTGAGTTGAAATACTGTTTGTTGCTGATAGATTTCGTTCATTGGGTTGTATAAATGCAATTATGCAATTATAAATTCATCTACTAATCTGATTTTTATCACTCTCATTGGTCTTAAAAGTCTGTTCTTCAAAGTTTTCTTGGACTTAAATTAGCTGATTAGTTATAATTAATTATCTTACATGTTTAGATTACTTTCTAATGCATTTTCATCACTTTTCAAGATTAATTTAACACAACTTGTTCTTCATACCAGTTAGATACCAGTTACCTACCAGATTCTAACATTTTTAATTCTTCATACCAGTTAGATACTAGATTCCTACTGTTTTATTTCAATACCAGTTTTATACCATTTACATACTAGTTACTTACTGTTTTGATTCAATAGTTTTATCTTACATGTTCTATAAGGTATTTTAATTAATTTTCAAGATTAATTTGATACAATTTATTTTTCATACCAGTTTCCTACCTCTTTCTTACTAATTTTGACATTTTTTGTTCTTCATACCAGTTAGATACCCGAATCCTACTGTTTTAATTTTAATACCAGTTTTTATACCATTTACATACTAGTTTCCTACTATTTTAATTCAATAGTTTTATCTTACATGTTCTAATCCACTTTCTAAGGCATTTTAATTAATTTTCAAGATTAATTTGGTATAATTTGTTCTTCATACCAGTTTCGTACCACTTTCTTACTAGTTTTGACATTTTTTGTTCTTCATACAAATTACATACCAGTTAGATACCAGATTCCTACTATTTTAATTTCAATACCAATTTTATACCATTTACATACCAGTTTCCTACTGTTTTGATTCAATAGTTTTATCTTATATGTTCTAATCACTTTCTAAGGTATTTTAATTAATTTTCAAGATAAATTTGACATATTTTGTTCTTCATACCAGTTTCCTACCATTTTCTTACTAGTTTTGACATTTTTTGTTCTTCATACCAGTTACATACCAGTTAGATACCAGATTCCTACTGTTTTAATTTCAATACCAGTTTTATACCATTTACATAGTAGTTTCCTACTACTTTGATTTAATAGTTTTATCTTACATGTTCTAATAACTTTCTAAGGCATTTTAATTAATTTTCAAGATTAATTTGACATAATTTGTTCTTCATACCAATTTCCTACCACTTTCTTACTAGTTTTTGACATTTTTTGTTCTTCATACCAGATTCCTACTATTTTTTAGTCAAAACTTCTGTAGAATTCTTTTTTACATGTCGTAAACACTTTCTAATGCATTTTCATTACTTTTAAGATTATAGTTGTTTGTTTATTGCTATGGAGATAAACTTTTTGACATATATTTGTGTTACCTACCATACTTTCATAACAAAATTGACACAACTTGTTTTTCCTACCAGTAACATACCACTTATATACTAGCTTCTTACCAGATATCAAACAATCGAAAAAATATTTTCGAAAAAGTATATCACAATGGATGGCGTTGCGAAGATAAAAATGAGACGAACAAAAAACTCTAAAACATCATGTCAAAAAAATGAACAATTTGAGAGATAATGACGAATAAGATAATAAAATTAAAAAACAAGTGTAGAAGGTAAGGGAGGTGAACACAGAAACTTTGGAGCGTATAGAAGGTAAATATGAAACTTAATTGGTCAAATAAGTTAGGACACAAAACTTGGGCTAAAATTATTCCTTGCTTTCAGCCCATTTATAAAATTTTCCCTAAAGTTTATTCCGGGGGCAAAGTTATATGGTTTTGCCAAGTTTTTGGTGCAAACTTACACATCTGAAAGGTTGGGGTGACGCATGATTTTTTCTGCCAACTTAGGGGGCAAACTATGTATTAGGCCAAAAAAATAACACTAAAGAAAGCAAAAAATAAGTTCACCCTTATTGTAAGAAAAGGAAAGAAAGGAAAATGCAAAAGAGGCGAATTAGAGTTAAAAAAACAAAGCAACGAAGAGAAAACTCAAATTCAAATGCAAACACAAAGTCAAACTCGAACTGAGGTAAAATTATGAATCCTTATATGAGTTCATTGATTGTTAAATTAATTTGATATATTTAGAAACTGGTAATGGCGTAATACAAGGCATTAAAATAGTAGAAACATAGTAGGAACTAAAAAAACAAGAAAAATAAAGAGAACAGAATAAAGATTTGTTAAATGGTAGGAAATTGGTATATAACTGGTAAGAAAACGCAAACTGAGTTCATAAAGTGGTAGGTAACTGGTAGCTAGTTGGTAGAAGAGGAAAACTAAGAAAAAAGTTGTATGAATATGAGTTGGATCAAACTACAGAAAAGGAAACTAGTAACAAACTAGTAAGCAACTAGTAGGAGGGGATAAAATATGTTAAATGTTTAGTTACAACTGGTTCAAATATGCTATAAAATCTGAGTTAATATGTTGCAACAGGCTTAAATGCATCAATTAATGGGGAAGCAATTAGAAAACTGGTATTTAACTGGTATAAAAGATGGAAAATGAGTTGCAACTAATTCAAATATGAAAAAATGATTGCAACTGGTATGTAACTGGTAAAATGAGTTAATTGTGGTATAAATAATGGCATGAATCAATATAGTAGGAAAACTAAAAGAAAACTGTCGGAAGAGGTAAAAAGTGATTTAACTATGCTATGAATCAAAGAGACAGGAAACTGGTAAGTAACCAATATGTAACTAGTATGAAGAAACAAATCGAGTTAAAAATTGAATTAACTGGTAGGAAACTGGTAATTAACTGGTAGGAAGAGGAAACATGATTTCATTGTGGCATGAAAAATATAATGGAATGTAAGAAACTGATAATTAACTAGTAAACAGTGGCGAGCTGAGTAAAAAGTGATTCAAATATGATATGGCTCTAACAAGAACATGATACATATACGGTAGGAACTTTCTATTTGTTCATAAATATGAAATCTAAATGAAAATCACTCCACGTGCGTGGAGCAACACTAGCATGTTTATTTTTAATTTTATATTATTATAAAAATAAAACTGATAAGATTAAAAATCAATGTTTAGGAAAAAATAATGATTACGATGGTTTAAAATAATAAGTATAATTATTATAATAAATGATGATTATTAATAAAATTTATTGTAATATATTATTATTTTAAAAAATATGGATTATTATTAAAATATAATAATAACAATGATAGCTACGGTAATTTGTAATAATAATTTTAATTATTATTATAATTAATTATTATTAAAAAATTTAATGTAATATAATATTATTTTATAGTATATGTATTATTATTATTAAGATTTTAAAGTGCCATAATATTATTTTAAAATATTATGAATCGTTGTTAATATTATATTAATATTTTAATGTAATCTATAAATAATTATTTTTTAATTAAATTTTAATATTTTTAATTTCGATATTAAATTTCAATTCAATAAAGATAAATTTAGTTTTTTTATATTATAAGTACATAAATTCACATAAAATAACATGATCTTTAATATAAAATCCTTATAACTTGACAATTGACTATCCATATTAATTCATTAAAAGATACAATATTACTAGCTCCATTTTTAAATAATTGTCTTTTAGGAGTCTTTGAAATTTTTTTAAATAAGTGTCGTTTTAGGTTTTCAATGCATATTTTATCCATTTTACCCTTATTTAATACACATTGAAAATGATAAAAATAATAAAATATCCAATTAGCTTTCAAATTTATAAAAATCATAAGGGTAAATAGGTATTTTTATTATCTTAGTTAATGTGACATTAGTATTGAGAAACAACCTTAAAGTGACAATTATTTAAAAAGGGAGGGAGTATTATATTAGTTGACCAGATGAAGATGATTCTTCTATTTTATTTATCTTGTTCCGATATCCATTATCGGCACAAAACAAGTACAATTAGGCGAAATAAATGTAAAAGCTGCTTGTTGTTTCTTAATATGGGAACCTACCTTTTTATTTGGGCAAATTTTATAATTGTACTGAAAATGTTTCAAATTTTTTACGTTCCATTTGAAAGTTGTCATTCAGTACCAAACTTAAACTTCTTCTTTACACTTGATACGTCCTATATAAAAGGACAGTTTCTTCCCAATACTAAACGCGAACTTCAAATCTTAAAACCTGATACTCGAATTCTCTGTTTTCTCTTAAGCAACTACTAAACGCGATCATCAAATCTGAATCGCTCAATCTCAAAAATCTCTGTTTCCACTCAAATAAAATCGCAATTTCTTGACATCTCCACCAAATAAGTATCTGAGCTCAATAAAGTTGATTTTCGAATTACAAGCTTATGTTTGAGAATAATGCGAACTGAATTTTGAATTCTATAACTTACAGAATGGAGATCCTGCCATGGAAATCAACAGTGATATGTTTCTAGTTTGTAACTAGTATTATGCTTATATACTATTGGTATTTGGCTAGTAAACAACTAGTACTGACATTTTTTTAAGTTTTCATTCGCACAAACTAGTTAAAAAATATTCAACTGGTATTTACATAGTATGCAGCTAGTAATCAGCTACTAATGATCAAGTTTCTGCATTTTAGAAAAATTCTAGTTTGTAACTGGTATTATGCTGGTATACTGCTGGTATTTTGCTAGTAAACAACTAGTAATGACATTTGGCTAGTAAACAACTAGTAATGACATTTTTTTAAGCTTTCATTCTGCACAAACTTGTTAAAAAATATTCAACTAGTATTTATCTAGTATGCAGCTAGTATTCAGCTACTAATGATCAAGTTTCTGCATTTTAGAAAAATTCTAGTTTGTAACTGGTATTATGCTGGTATACTGCTGGTATTTGGCTAGTAAACACCTAGTAATGAAATTTTTTTAA
>CATIWQ010140677.1:0-13484 GCA_949673415.1 Euphorbia schlechtendalii | reverse complement strand
TCTTTTTGCACCTTTTTCACTCTATTTTCATAGAATTCCACTTTTGATCATTTTACTCCCAAGATTTACCTAGTATCTGCATTTGCATAAAAAACAACTACATACCACGTGAAATCTTTTATATGAAGTATAAAAATGATTCATACTATAGTGTTTATTGTATAAAATATTCATGATAATAAGTGTAATTATACACTTATCACGTAGCAGTATCTATGCTACCCTTTATCTTTCCTGCAACATCATTTGCTATTACAATATACGTGGGGATAGATGTAGGAGCTGCCCGAAGCTGGGTTACAGAGTCCATTAACCCATTCAAGATTAGTACCATCTTATCAACCAGGCTTTTAAAACTCTCTTTTCCCAAGTGATTTCGAATAACCAACCAGCTACCTTAGATCCTTTCAAACTCTTCAAAGTATAGAGAGTCATTAGGGACACTTGTTTTATGTTCGAATTCAAGTGAATTTGCCTTGGGCCTAGATGATAAGTCCATGAATTCTTGAGCTAGTAGCAAGTTGCCTACTGCTCCATCTAACTCAGCATCAATCTTGAGCATAGGAAAATACTTCCTTACTAACTCTCGGATCTGAGATAAGAAAGATGTACTAGCCATTGTTGGCTTGCTGCTAGGTTTAGGTGAGTCACTAGCTGTAAAATTTGCCTTAGCAGTCTGACCTCTTGCATTTCCCTGCTGAGCCTAATTCTCAGCATTGGGAACTTCCCTAACCAGAGGGGTTAAGGGGGTTGAGGTTGGGTTTGAAGAAAAGGTAGGTTTAGAGATATGTATAGTTGAAGAAATCGATTTGAGAGGAATAGACGGTATAAGAATTTTACATGAGTTGGTTATTGATTGAGGATGTATAGGAGAAGAAGGGGTTGAAGAAATATGTACTGGAGATGGAGAAAAAGTGTCTTGGTTGTTTGAAGGTGAAGAAATGTGAATTGGGGAATGTACAGTATTAAAAAGAGGAGAAGAAGAATTTTTCTATGTTCCAAGATCTACTTGAATAGAACCTGATGGAATAGATGAATTTATAGTTAAAGGGATTTGAGGATTTACAGAATAAGATGAAGGGGTAGGATTTTGTGGAAACTCTAGGTTAGTTGTTTAACCCAAAGATGGGTTAGCCTGAGGTTGCTCATGCTGAGAAGAAGGCTCCTCAACATGAATGAAAATAAGAGTGAGGATGGTGGGGTCCTAAGGATCAGACTCCTCAAGAATCAAGAAGATGGTGTCTCCAGCATCCTCCTCGCTGCTCATCACCTACATGTTCTTTTGCAGAGACCTTGTGGTGGCAGAACGCTTGCTCTTAGTGCCCTTGAGTTTGGCAAATACATCTTAAATGTTCTTAGTAGCGTTGGACCTAAGCTAGTCCTCTTCCTTAGACTTTTTCGCCTCGGCCTACCTCTCAGTATCATCTGAGAAAACCATCATACGCTTCCTTTGGTGCAAGGACTCATTGGCCTCAACCTGTTCTTCCTTTTCCTCAGCTTTTTGCTCAGCTTGCAACTTAGCCTCCACCTCTCTTTGTGTGTGGGTTTTGGCTTGCATTTTCATTCTTTGATGTTGAGCAAGAGCATCACTAATCTTGGCTGGACTCTTCCTCTTAGCCTTAGAGGAAGTAGCCTTCAGAGGTTTGGAGGAGGTGGTGGTGAAATTCTCGAGGATGTTGGAGATTGGAGCCTTATCAGAGTCATCACTCTCTTTAAAGTCCACCATATATTAATCCTCTTCCTCCTTGCTAATGTCCTTAGGCACTACTATTGGTACACATTTCAGCTTTCTCCTTTACTGAGCCTTGGTGTATCTAGCATGCACCTGGTTGTGAGTCAGCCTGCTGAAGTGCGACATTTCAAGCTTCTTCTTCACCGACAAGACTGTTTCACCGGACTCCCCCAGAAATTAAGCTACATCAACTTTCATTACCCTCATAATCTCGGTTACGGTAGTCAGCTTTATCAAGTGATGGAGAACCACCATTGGCCAATTTAGCTTTTTACCCTCAAAGTATGCGTAGTTAGTCAGCGAGCCAATTTTGCGTAACAGCAACTTCACCACCAGCTCATGGCACATCCTTGTAGTCCATGACATCCCGCTGGCAGCAATCTCCCCCGAGACATAGTTAGTTGGGAGCTCCCAATCTTCAGAAATGATTATGGTGTCTTCATCACCAGATCTGCGAAGCTGAGTTCCTAAGTTAGGCATATTTAGAATGCTCCCAATCAGTCGGGAAAAAATCAAGGTTAATTTGCACGCAAAATCCATCAATAGAACATCATTAAAGCCTTCAATCATGTTGAGATGAGTGTAGAAAGCTCTAATGAGGCATGTGATAGCAGGACCCTCCATTCTCAAGAAGGAACTGAGGTGATGCTTCTTGATTACTCTGTGCATTGTTTTGTTAAGAAGCAGGCCTTCATAGTTCACTTCATAAGCAGGGACAAACTTAAGATTATCTTCCCATTCCACCTTCACAAGACTAGCTCCCGCTTCAAGGGTTAGCTTCTCCATTTTTCCTTCTACGCTCACTATGATCTTCATGGTAATGGTGTTCTTGATCCTGAAAGTGGTCTTAGTTTTTTCCATTTGAGAGATTTGGGAAAGGATTGAAAGAATAAGAAATTAGGGTTCGAATGCTCTAAGATTTCAAGTTCATAGAAAGCAAGTAACCTTCTCTCTTCAACTGTTCAACTAATATAGATGATCATAGCTCTCATGGATACGTGTCACTACCTCAGGTCATGATGAAAATGGACACTGAGATTGACCTCTAATTAATTGCCTCAGTAAAAGGTTCCTATTCAATTGCACGTCTTTTTGAAAACGTAGATATTTGAATTTTGACCTCGAACTATTACTCATGCCATTTTTTGAAATATTGAATGTGTCATCCACGTGTCTTCTCATGCTTGATTTCTAAAACTTAGCCACATTTTAGAGATTTTCATCCTTCTTCTTCATCATGGATTAGCCAAACCAATCAACTACCTCAGTACACGAAATTGCTCCTTTGGCAATGGTTTGGTGAAGATATCAATGCGATAATCCTCTGATGGAACATACTCTAGCTTGACAGCTCCCCATAGCACATGATCTCTAATGAAGTGATGCCTAATGTTGACATACTTCAATCTCCCATGCTGAACTGGATTCTTGGATAGGTCAATTACGCTCTTGTTATCACACATAACTTCGAGATAATTTGACTTTATACCATAATCTTCCAGTTGCTGCTTTATCCAAAGTAGTTGTGCTACACAACTTCCTACTGCCATGCACTCATCTTCAACTGTACTCAGCGTAATAGAAGTTGGCTTCTTGCTATACCAAGAGATAAGACACTCTCCAAGGATATAACATCCACTTGTTGTACTGTTCCTATCGAGTTTGTCTCTCCCATAATTAGCATCTGTGAATCCCCTAGGAGTGAAATCTGAGCTGCTAGGATACCACAGACCTACTTCAATCGAGCTTTGCAAGTACTTGAGAATTCTCTTCACAACTACTAAATGAGATTCTCTAGGATCAGCTTGATAATGAGCACATAGCATACTGTATGTGTATCCTACTAGCAGTGAGATAAAGAAGAGAACTGATGATCCCTCTGTAGAACTTGCTATCTACAGGTTTACTAGCTTCATCTTTACTGAAAATAGTATCTGTGGCCATAGGAGTGGACATTGGCTTCTAATGTTCTAGACTGACTGATGAAAATTCCATCATCAATTTGCTTGATTTAAACACCAAGGAAGAAATTGAGCTCTCCCATCATAGACATCTTGAACTAGCTCTTCATCTACTTGCTAAATTCCTGACATAGCTTCACATTTATTGCTCCAAATATGATATCATCAACATATATTTGGACAAGCAACACATCTTCTTTCATTTTTCTGATAAACACAGTTGTATCTGTTTTGCCTCTTTCATAGCTTTTGCTGATCAAGAAATTGGTCAACCTCTCATACCAAGCTCTTGGAGCCTGCATCAATTCGTGGAGAGCTTTCTTCAATTTGAAGACATGCTCAAGATTCTTCGCATCTTCAAAGCCTGGAGGCTGGCAAACAAAAACTTCTTCTTGAATGAATCCATTCAGGAAAGTACTTTTGACATCCATTTGAAACAATTTCAAATTCATATGGGATGTGAAAGCACAGAGGATTTGAATGGCTTTAAGTTGGGATACTGGTGTATCGGTCTCATCATAATCGATTCCGTCTTGTTGATTATAGCCTTAAGCAACAAGCCTGGCCTATTTCTTGACAACAATTCCATCTTCATCTAGCTTGTTCTTGAAAAACCACTTGGTTTCCCTTTAGGCTTAGTAACTAGATCCCAAACATCATTACGCTTGAACTGATCCAATTCCTCTTGCATTGCGATCATCCAATAATCATGTCCTTCTGCATCTTCAAACTTCTTGGGTTCGATAAATGATATGAAGGCTGGATGACTCATCATCCTGTTGAACTAACCTAGGGTCATCATCAGATTATGAACATCATAAACTATACTATCTAGTGGATGGTTGCGATGAACTCTAGTCTCTCTTGGAAGACATGGATCAACTGCTGGAGGATAGACAACAGGATGTTGAGGTGGAGGTTGATCTTCGCCATCATTGAAGTTGATAGAAAGATCTTCATCATCATCTTTGGCTTCCTCAAATGGGGGCTCATGTGCTGAGTTGGGTAGCACAACTTGCGCCATACTAAGTTGATTTGAATGCTTGGGAACTCCATCTTCATCAGAGGGACGTCTTTATGCAATATTAATTTCATCAAAATCTACATGCATAGACTCCTTTAAGAGGCCAATACGTTTGACATATAATATACCCTACTGTTAGTTGAGTATCCCAAAAAGATACCTTTATTAGACTTAGGATCAAACTGTGAGCGGGAGACACGGAGCGGTGGGCCGAGAGTGCGTGGATTAGAGGCGCGGTCTAATGGGGCATTTGAAAAAAAAGGTGCACTGGGTTGGGGACCCGGGAAAAAGGTTTTGAAAGAGACAGGGTGAAAATGTTTTTTTAAATCGATTCGAATCCGCTGTCTCTTAATGTGTAGTTACCACCTGGATTAGCTCCTTCCTGGAATTAGAGTCTTGTGAGGCTTAACGTCTGGGTGATGGCCCACTAAGACACAGAGATTTGGGTCCAGGATAAGTTGCTTATTTCTTATGTGATCACATTATATTATATCTACAGAAAATCGTATTCTCTTAATTGTGAACATTCGCACTTAGGTCGTTTGATTTTAAATGCGTGATTCACGTATGACGAAAATAATAAACCATCCACAAGGAAAAATAATAAATCATCCACAAAGCAGTAAGTAAATGCGGAAAATAAATGCAAGAAATAAAGATTACAAGGCTTCCAAAATTCGGGGGATGCAACCACCTGCTAACCTATTAATTACATTTCCCAATAAAAATGAAATTTTGATACCCATAGGAAAATTAAAATCCTAAACATAAATCTAATCCTAATCTACCTACATCCACAAAGATTAGCACAAGGGATATTACATATATGTTCGATTTTGAATTTAGCGAGCCCGTGTGACCTAAAAAAATCAATCGTGATAATGTGTTTGTTATTTAAATAAAACAATTGATTTTATTAGTGCATTGGTTGCTTATTTTAATTAATGAAATTGCTCACATGGTAAATTAGTGAGGGCTGTTATCCGGGAATATGTTTTATTCCCTTCGTGGGGGTATTCTAACATACATCTCCTTTTAATAAAGAAAAATAGATGAAGAAGAATTACAACATTTGAATAAAAATCCTAGTTCAAAAAATGAAATCAGAAGAAGAAGAAGAAGAAGAAGAACACCGAAAGCACGGAAATTGCAGTTCTAGGAACTCAGAGGCTAACCCTTACGGAATGAATCCACTTCGAAGATATCCGATCGGCCGTTGAAAATCCACCTCGTCATTTAGCTTAGGTAAAAGTTGTTGTGAAAGTCCAAAAATGTTCGTTTAGTTCTTGGAAGTTGAAATAGTTCTAAAAGCTATATTTTGTCAGTGAATTTTTCTGAGTCCCGATTATCAAAAAGACCGACTATTTATAGGAGAAATCCCGAAAATCCAAAAAAGGTAAGTTTTTCTGACTAGGGTCTCGCCGGAAAAATGTTCAGCGAGGCCCCTTGCCGCATCTTTCGGCAAGGCTCGCCCCGCTAAAGCCCATTGTTTAGCGAGGCCTGCCTCAGACCTGGGATTCAATCTCCCTCGGGTTTCTTTTTCTTGAATTTTTTTTATTATTATTTTTTTTATGTATTTTCGTATTTTTTTAATTAATTTCTAAGTAAAATTATATAACGTCCTTCTGAATTTAGAGACGAGGAGGATTCCTATTCGGATACATCTGGATACTCGAAAATTGTATGATTCAAGGATAAAATCCCAAAAAGCCGTCATCATTGAACGCGCGAGCTATTACAAAATCCCGTGCTCAAAGCTACCCCTCGTGTGATCATCGCTGGTTGTATAACCAGTATGATTACACGAAACGAGTGTAGGGATAGAGAGAATACCTAACCTGTTTGGTTGGTGATTTCTTGTTCCCAGTTAGTGACAAAATAGGCCTTCCTTTCTGGCACTGTGTCTTCGTATGGATGTCCATTTCTTTCTTCGAAATCCTTTAGGTACTTGGTGCCCCTTGTGGGCGGGTCTATAGTTTCTTTCTGCGACGTCCCCATTATTGTCGGCATTTGTTTTTTATCGGTTGCGATTATCGTGTGCCTCTTGGAACGATTGGAGATAGGTGCCTGAATTTGTTTCAAAGGTGATCTTGAATTTCCTTAGCAGGATATTGATTTGCTCTCTGTGGTAAATTAAGAAAATAATGTTAATAAATATTTCATGATGAATATTTTGATTATTTGATTGACTTTATGAGGAGCAAAAAATTTTGCCCCTTCAATCAGAAATTAAAACATTGAGGAATAAATGAATTAAATGAGTTTGAGGAATATTAGGGTTATCCCGTGCATCGTTCCGTAGTGTTAGGAGGCTCCCATTGTAAAATAATAAAATAGATAGGTGGGGCCCACTTATTTTCTTTATTAATAGGGCTCCCCCTTCTTTATTCCTTCACTTTTCATAAACTTCCTCTCTCTCTAAGCACTCTAGCTCTGCCTTCTCTCTAGCAAACATGTTGTCAAAGGTCGCTGGCAAGGCACTCCGCTTCACCTCTAGCCTCACTCCTCAACCTACTGATGATCCTGGCATATTTTCTGTTGATATTAACACCACATACGGTTTGGCAGTGAGCGATACTATGCTGGGTTTTACAGTTACTTCCCCCATAGAGATATTGGATCCTGATTTTCCAGCTCAGCCTCACCTTTCCCAGACTGAGGTATTTGCTAAAAAAATTTTTATTTACCGTTTTCAATGCGATTTTATCCTGCTTCGGAACTAGATTGGAATTGATCCTTGAACCATGTCGTGGAATTTTAGCCTAGAAAAAAATAAAAAAAAGATAAATTTAGGTCCACCGGAAATTTTTCTGGTGGAGACCAAAAAAATCCGGTGAGGGCCTGACCCTCGCCAGAGATGCCTGGCGCGGCCTCGAGGGCTCGCCATATTTTTCCAGCGGCGCCTCTCGGGGCCCCGGTGCTCCTCTACGTAAATTTTGTATACTTTTATTTTTCATTTTTATTATTTATATTTTTTTAGGTGAAAAAGATATTGGATAATAATTAAAGCTCAGAGTCCAAACGTCTTTTGGATCTGAAAAAAAAACTTTGAAGAAAATATTTATCCAAAAGATAATAAGACTCGGGTTCTAAATTTGTTTTAGACCCGAGAATATCTGAGGACTTTTTTGAGAAATGTAAGAAGAAGAACGATTTGAAAATAATCAAGATTTAAGATCCAAACATGTTTTGGATTTAAATTATTGAAAGAAAATATTTTTTGTGCTTTTTTTCTTAGATTTTGGCGTTTAATTAAAAAAAAGTATTATTTGATTTGTTTTGTAGACCCCCACACTTCGTCCTACTGGTGGGAATTCTACCGTCCAGGCATGGTATTGTCATGCTTCTTCTCACCCCAAGCTTGTTCAGGCTATCGAGGCCACCGATTTCGGTTCTCTGGCCCTATCCTTACGACCTACATTATTACCGTATGCGACATCGTTTGCGCTGGCTTAGAGATAGTGCGACTTTTCGCACACCTTCCATCTTCCGATTAGGGAGGTTACCATCACTCCTTCTGATATCGTGGTGATCACCGGTCTATCTTAGACTGGTACTGTGATCCGGTTTGACACCTTATTGGAATAGTTCTTTAAGGATCCCACTACTTACCATTGCGTTAGAGACCTACTTGGTGTTGATCCTAGAGGCCAGGCCTTGAGTTATAGTATGTTGTTTGATTATTGGACGGGTCGACAATCTATTTTCGAGGCTGAGGTTCCATAGTACGTCCGTTCATTTTTTGCCACCTTATTGAGTATGACATTTTTTCCGGTCTCGAACAGCGAGATCAACTTTGGGTTGATTGAGCTGCTAGCGGACTTGGACGGAGTTAGTTGCCTTAACTGGCCACGGGTGATCTTGGCGCAGACTTATTTTACCCTTGACTTGGTTGTTCGGGGTCATTTGCGAGAGCTACGTTACTACCCCATGGTTCTTCAAGTATTGTTTGCTTACTTTGTGATTTGTGTATGTCAGTTTTTGATATATTAACCTTAATTAACCCCTTTTATTTTGTAGGTGTGGGCCTTCTTTTATCGGTTCCTCCCCGCCCTGCAGTTTGCCGATGCTCCGGAGGGTGCTCCGTATATGGCCCAGATCTGTTCATCTTTTGAAGGGGATATTTTAGGTTCTGCTGATTACTATCAACATCTTTGTGAATTGACTCTTGAGCAGGTGATGGATCTCATCTCGATGGATATGATCACCCTTTTTTATCTTTAAATTTATTCTGACTTTGTTGTTCTTTCTTTTCAGGTGGAGCGCAACCCGTGGTGGGGTCTCCCGAGCTATCATATGGCGAAGGAGATCTGGTGAGACATGGACTGTCATCGCTTCATCCATGAGGGGCCTAGGACCCGCAAGTGGTACCTAGGAGAGCGCATCCAATTCTGGCGGACTAAGCTAGTGTCTAATAGGCGCATTCCGCCTGCGCCTCCCACTTGACTATTTTGGGTACACCTGGTGATTACTGATCCCGAGGAACGGTAGCAATTCTTTGAGGAGCATGGCGTGAGGCTCTTAGGATAGTATGGTGACTATGAGGCCTTCATTCGAGAGAGGCTGCTCCCACTTAACCCTCCAACTCAGCCTGAGGAGGCGCGACCCTCTGCTCGAGTTAGGGGTCAGAGAGTTTATGGTGGTTTTGGTGCTTGATTTGAATTCTACGGCCGGGGGGGCGAGCACATCTCTTTCTTGAGAGTTGTTGAAGGGAGATTCAAAATTCCCCTTGACTCCACTTTCTACTTGATGGGTTCCATGGGGACATCAATGCAGGTGCCTCTTCCCCCGAGCTACCACATGTTAGCCTACAATCCTTCTGACACTACTCACGTGAGTCTTAGATCACAAGAAATCTTTGGGGACATCTTAATGTTCGTTTACTCACTCCTTTCCTTTTGCAGGTCGCACGTGAGGAGATAAATAGGGTGGTCCGACATTCCTTTGCACTAAGGGACCTGATGCTTTCCCAGGACGGGATTACATGGGTATATTGTTTTTCTCAACCTGTCATATGTGATGCATGAAATGTTATGTTTTTATGTACATGGATATGATTTTCATGACATGTTTTATGATTGTAGGATATGGAGGCAAGGAGCGAGGAGTTTGAGCGAAGCTACCGGGAGCTCGATGGTTGCTTTCAGTCATTGGATATTAGCCATTAGGGTCTAGATGCTCGTTATCATGGTCTTGAGATTAGTCACCAGGAGTTGGGAACCCATTATCAGGGTTTGGAGGCTCGATACCAGAGTTTGGGGTTAGGTCACTAGAGTTTGGAGGCTCAGTACAAGAGTTATTACGGTAGAACGTCGCAGCAGAGCAGGCTTGAGCAGAAGTGCGGGCTTTCACCTCGGGCCTTCACCAACCTCTTACATTTGATCTCGATTCCCTGCTTGATGACCCAGATGTTGGGCCACTCCTCTCTCCAGAATGGGATGCCTGTTTTCTTCACGCCCCCAGCCTCCTCCTATGTCCGGTTCAGCGGATGGTGATCCTGAGAGACTAGGTCCTGAGGATTTCAAGATATCCACCATGATGCCCTAAGATCCAGTGGGTGGAGATAACGCATAGAAGGTGCATGCTTAGGAGTTCCCTTTTAGCTTTAGTTTTAGATTCCTCTTTTTTTCGAACCGGACTTTTTAGATAGCTCTGTGTTGTAGAATCTTAAAGAAAACTTCTGATTTATGAAAGGAAAGGGGATTTTGGCCGTGGCATACCAGGTCCTCACATGTGGTGTTTTATTTTATGAATATGCTTGCTAGTTTGTGAATGTTTTTTTGTATATTTATGAATGAATGTTAATGCTAATTTATGTGGTTAATGTGTGTAGGCAACACCGGGCTTGAGGGATTTTCTTTAGCTATTTTCCTTTCTGATGTCGACCCATAACGAGCGTCTTAGGGCCTTTCTCCGCACCGTTCGGGGACCCGATTGGCGAAGGATTGAGAGATTTGGTCTGCGGGGTCTTCAATACCTTGCTTCCAAGCCTATAAATATGGCTTTCATTCACGATGCTTTGAAGTTCTGGGATCCTGCCCCTCATGTTTTTCATTTCACCGACTTCGACCTTTGCCCCTTGGTCGAGGAATTTCATGATACTCTGGGGCTCCCTTTTCCGAAGGAGTCGACGCCAATATCACCCGTGAGACTTTCCTTTGCTTTTCCTTCTTTCCATTTTGGGGGTGAAGATAAGCTGAAGGGTTTATAGAACCTGGAGTCCAGTGGGAGCTTTTTGTCAGCTCCCCCTGATGTTGGTGGCTTCCGGGTTGAAGCTGTCCTTAGCTGGTGTGAGACTACACCCAGCACTCATCTAGCGTGGCCTTCAATGGTGACTGTACTTCTTAAGGCAGAGTTCATTTGTAGGGTTGGAGCGATTGCCCCTTTTCGATTACTGTCGGTCATTGACCCACTCTCCACAGCCCTTTCTCCTGCAACTTTAGCCTTGGCTTAGAGTATGGTTCACTTAGACGCTGCTTCGGTGAATCTGGACTTAACAGGAGATCATTTTGCTTTTCTCGAGGTAATTCTCTTTCCTTACTGCTTTCTTTCATGATTTTCATTATTTGTTTAAACAAATGAATTAATGAAGGTATGACTGTTGGAGAAGCTTCGCTTGACTACTGATCCACGCTTAGGGAAGGCTCGGTACCTCCCTTCACATTATAGTCCTAGAGGCTTCACTAGGAAGGACCATCATTCGCTGAGTGAAGGTGCTTGAGTATATATTCTGGGCTCCTACAGAGCTTCTGAAATTCGTTGGCTCAGCCCTTGGTTGGAGATTCCATTCGTGGTTACTAACATCCATGATTCTGGTGTTTTGTTGATGGGTTTGTTTGGCGTTACGTCCTATTCCCCTTCTCGTCTGTTTAGGCAGTACGGGGCATCAGCAACGGGTCCCTTGGTCTCTATGCTCGACCTGCTTCCACGACTTCGGTCTTGACACACCTGATGCGATACAGAGGCTTTGGGCATGCGCTCTAGTTGTTATACTAGATTACACTACTCCGGAGACCACAGATACTGAGGAATTCTACCATGGATGGCTTGGTGAGATCAAGGTTCTCCCCGATGCTGATTAGCACTTTATGGTGTCTCATGAGTGGGAGAGGGATGAAGATGGTTTGGACCCCCTTCCTCATACTTCAAGGAAGCGTGCACGGTGGAATGACTGGCACCCTTAGATCTTATTCATTTTCGCCATTTGTTTTCTGGCCTATGTTTTTGAATTATGAAATTTTGTCGAACTTTATTTTATTTACTTGCGATATTCTATATGCAAACATTCATATAAACATAAACATAGATCCTTGTAAACATAACACATTTCATTGAATGGCTTTAAAAAGGGTACAAGTTTTCCAATGATTTGAGTCCTACCGTCAGCTAGCCTAGAGTAGGTTTACTAACTCGCTGTCCCTCTATTCCTTATCGTGTCCTCATTTTTGCTTGAGCCTCCCTTTACGGGTTTTCAACTCAGTAGACATTTCTAGCTTTTATACAAGAATGGTCTTAATTGTTTCTCAGGTAGCCAAGTGCCATCTAGAGGACTGGTTTTTATTTCTTTTATTTTTACAAGTGGTAGCGCTTGAGCTTGTCTTGATTGATTGGATTGACAAATTCATTTCCAACCATGTCCATGATCTTGGCAACTCCTTTGCTCAAGATTTTCTTAATCACATTAATTTTATACAATAAACACTGTAGTTTTAGTCATTTTTATACTTCATATAAAAGATTTCACGTGGTATGTAGTTGTTTTTTATGCAAATGTAGATACTAGGTAAATATTAAGAGTAAAATGAGCTAAAGTGGAATTCTATGAAAAAAGAGTAAAAAAGGTGCAAAAAGATGCGTGGAACTTAAAGATTTGGCTTAGGATTGAAGCTATCGAAGATCAATGAAGTTACAAGAAGAATTCTGAGTAAAACACAATTCACAGTCACGACAATTATTCATGGTCGCAACTTGTTTACTTTAGAAATAGAAGATTGCCAATCAAAGATTCACGGTCCCGACATGTATATCGCGGTCACGACTTGGATAGTTTTCTGGTTCTATCTTCTTAACTAACAACCGCTCGATAAGCATAATCAATCGCCATCAACCGCCATCAACTACCAACGAATAGACACCTATCAAGAGTCAACCAATCATGGAAAGGTTCTTATCCATTGTGGATTATATCAAAGCTTCTCAACCAATCACAATGAAGAGATGCAATCTTTCACCAATGGACACAACCCTTCATTTGGATAGACACAACCCTTCGAACTCTATAAATAAGGCTCCAATCCTCTTCAATTTTGGGCATTCAAGAAGTGCAGTCAGACAGAGGGAAAATATTAGAGTGCAAGAGAGAGATATAGTGTGTGTGTGTGTAGATAGAGAGTTCTCTACATTGATAAGCATTAGCGAGAAAATGTTTAAGTGATTCTAATCCTTGTTTCGATCACTGGATTTCTCTATATTCTCAAGCGATTGTTGTATAAGTGTACTTGCAAATCACTTATCAATAAAAGTTTTCATTCTTCAATATTTGTTTGTTCAATATTCGCAAAGAATAGCATCCTAACGGAGGTTCTGTACGGGCCGAGACCGAATTCAAAGCAGACACAAGAATTATGGGAATTGACGACTCCCATTAAAGAGTGGATATGGTTTGATCAACTTTAGCTTTCACTTGCATACCTTACAACTTTGCTTTGCTTTCTACTTATACTTTCTATTTCGAAGTTTATGATATGTCTATGTGTCACAATGCGTA
>CATIWQ010140662.1:0-54659 GCA_949673415.1 Euphorbia schlechtendalii | reverse complement strand
CAAAAACCAAATTATTCACATATATGGATCAAGAACCGAACCAAATTAATTTGATTCGGTTTAATTCAATCCGATCCGATCCGATTCATCGATTCGTTTTTTTGATATTTTGCTCTCCCCAATACTTGTGTTGAACACAATGTCTTGATTTATTAAAAGCTCTGACTTTTTTGTTTTCATTTTGGGTTTTACTATATGTGTTATATTCTTCAAATGACGTGCCATGTCATATGAATCTGTGATAAAAGTTTGCAACACAGATCCAACTTTTAAGCTGACATTACAAATTTAACCTCATTATTAAATATGAATAATATTATTAATTACTTCCTCTTGTTAAGAAAAGTTTTCTTTAATTTTACACAGTTAGCATTAATTCTAAGGTATTGAGAAAGTTAATAATCACGGGTTATTTTTTATAGTTGGCTCAAGTATTCAGATTACAATGTCTTTTTATCTTATTATATTTCTATAGTACTTATCAAAATTACTATAAAGAATTAATAAAATTAAAAATATTATTTCTATAAAAATTGTGTAATTGTATTTACATTATATATCAAGACAACTCTCCGCCATGTTCCTCGCGTGACTTTGAGCTTAGGAAAAGTCTTTGACACTAGGCTAAGATTTCGCTACAATAATAAAAAAATCTATGTGCTTATAATTTTAATAATAAAAAATGTAAATATTTATAATACAAAAATTAATATCACTAAAGATATTAATCAGAATCGTGAGAGTTTTAATCTTATGAACCATACCTTGTGAATACTGGTCACTTCGTATTCTAGTTGAGTTAACTTGTTGTATTGGGAATGTGTAAAGATAAAAAACAGTTGAATGAGAATTTAGTCTAGTTTGGTTAAACCTAGCCTGAGCTTTGTTTAAACCAAGCTTTGTTCAATAGAGTTTAGGCGAACTCTAGCCGAACACAGAGCCGGTCTTACAGTAGAAGTCAGTGAAGCGTTCGCTTAGAGCCTCACAAAATTAAGGATCCCGATATTGTTTTTCAATATAAAAGTAATACCATAATTTTCCTTTGTTTAGAAAATATACTCCACGTTGTTAATCAACTAATTAAAAAAATATAATTATTATCATAAATGTTAATTAACTAATTTAATTAAGTTTAATAATTATCATTAAATTTTTTCCATAGTTTATTGTTGGTAAAAATTGAGTGTATCTATCCTTAATTATATAATTTTTCTTCATTAATTTTCTTATTTGCAATTTTAAACTTAAACATGATAACATTAAATTCGTAACCACATTTTTTTCAACATTTTCGCTTGGGACCCCAAATTTCGTAAGACCTGCCCTGGCCGAACATATTAATTAAATTTTTGACAAACTTAACCCGAGTTTTGAACTTAAAATTATGTTTCGACTTCATAATTCAAAGTGTTATGTATTAAAACTTATTTAATCTCTTAAAAATATTTAGCTCTTACGCCACTTGCTATATATATACATATGTATATTTATTTTTCATAATATGCTATCATAATTTAAATTATAAATATAATTTTTTTTAATTCTGGACATGGCTTCGCCTCTTATTCGACAGTATGTCAGCAAGACGCTTATCGATTATGACAGCAAGTCACTTATCAAGTATGTTCACGAGCTTTTGAGCCATGTAGTCATTGTTCAAGCTCCATTCGTTCATTAAAAAGAACACAACTTTTTGTCCACAATCAAGCTCGTTTATCAATGAGTCGAGTTTGAACGAGCCTTAACGAGCCGAACATCAAACTGTTCACAAGTAGCTCTGTTCATTTACAACCCTAGATGCATTCTAGTTTTTAGCATCCATCTAATACTTCGGTGCAAAATCAAAGTAAGAAGACTCATGTTCATTCTACTATGGACAACGAAGAGCGGCTTGCATTGAATATTGTTCAAATGAATGTTGAAGAAATTCAGCCAGAGGCTAACGATAAAGTTAGAGTTGAAAACGGGTCTGTTGTAGTCGTTCCTCAAACTGGGACTAGAACGGTTGAGCTAGCTTATGTAGATATAATGAAAAATTTGGATTACTCATCACCTGATAGATGGGGTCGCTTCTTGGGCATATTCGACGGAAAGAGAAAACAAAGTCAGACATGGTGGTTACACATCCTTATGTAAAGCGAGATTCTTCAGTTTCGTTTAGATCTTATGAAAGCTCGTAGATGAGGGGGAGACATCATCCCATGGAATAAAAGAAATAAAAAATTATTTGTGACTAGTAAATGCGGACGCAGACGGTTGCCAGATAAATACTTTCCTTAGCTGTGAGCATATTTTTTATTATCGTGATGTTTTTTTTTAAAATGTGCAGTTGCGCTAACATTAAATAGAAAAAAACCCCATCATATTCGGGATGTGACTCGAACTTGCAACCTGTTCAATTTTATTCACTAGGATAAGACATTTGTCACCGTGATGGTTGTTTGATTCTTTCTTTTGTTCTTATCTTTTTTGTTTTTCTCTTTTTATTTTTTGTTTTTCATTTTTTTTTCATTTTCAATAATATTTGAAACTGGTCATCCGGTTCCGCTTTCAATAAAAAAGTTATTATAATTAAAATTTTGTTAAGTCAATTTAGATAACATTTAACTCGTTCATTTTAGCTCAAATGAACACATAAAAGTTTTGGATGCATTTTTTATTGTTAGTGAATAAGTTTTTCTTATAATTAATTTGACCATTCTGGACTGTTAACCAACTAACAGCTAGTTGAATTGGATGAAAAACTCATCTCCTTAAATATCATTCGCGTTCCAGGTTCGGCCTTAGTATCGAAACCAAATAGGCTAGTGCTTAGGGCTTCGTAAATCGGCCCCAATTCTTCATCTTATTTATAAATTTCATATCATATTTCTAATATTATCACATATTATGTACGGTTGATCCTCACTTTTTTTTTTAAAAATTCCAGACTAGTTGTTGGATTATAAACTTGATCTAATTAAAAAAAATTCAAACTAATTTGGAGGCTATTAATTACAACTAATTTGGAGGTCATTAAATGCAGCTAAATAAGTTAGCTATTAATTGTTTTAGTTGGGAGTTGTGGTTAGATGGATGTTGTGGTTAGTAAATGTGTTAGTTTGGAATTGTATCATTCACCTATAAATATGTGAGTTGTTTAGTTGTTTATCATCAAGTAGACGTAAGAACTTCTTAAGAGAGAAAAGAAGAAAAAATAAGAGTGAGTTGCAGTGTTATTTGAGTGAGTGTTCTTGTAATATTTTCTTTGTGTTTAATCAAAGTTGTTCTTTTGAGTGTTATATTTCCAACAAAGTGGTACTAGAGCCAAGTTCAAAGCTCAATTTCACTTTCGAAAAAATTCATTTCCGGGTGCAAAAAAAACAAAGTTCAAAGAAATATGTAGTTTGGAAGGGAATATAATTCCGTTGCTGTTTCCTTGCTGAATCTGTTAGAAAATCTGTAAGTTGCAAGGGAAAAACAATCTCTTGCAGAATCAGTCAGAAAATCTGCAGGTTGCAAGGGAAATCAACCTCTTGCAAAAATCCATCAAAAAATCTACATGTTGCAAGGGAAAACAATCTCTTGCAGAAATTCGTTAGAAGGCTCTTGCAAAGCACAAAGTGTTGCATCAGACTCAAGAAAATGTCGCATTAGACTCAAGAAAGTGTCGCAACAGCCCATGTACGCCTAGAGAAGCTATTTGAGTAATATGACGAATGGAGTGGCATCGTTCCAAGTTCCAACACTCAACAACAACAACAACAACTATGACAATTGGAGTATAAAAATGAAGGTTCTTCTCGATGCGCATGATGTTTGGGATATCGTAGAGAAAGGCTTCAACGAGCTAGAAAATGAAGCCACTCTTACACCCGATCAAGCAACAAGTTTGAAGGATTCTCGAAAGAGAGATAAGAAAACTCTCTTCCTAATCTATCAAGCCTTAGATAACGACGGTTTTGAGAAGATCTCAAATGCAATATCCAAAAAGCAAGCATGGGAGAAGTTGCAAACGTCATACAAAGGAGTTGAGAAAGTGAAAAAGGTGTGTCTCCAAACTCTAAGAGGCGAGTTTGAATCCTTATACATGAAAGCATCCGAGTCCATTTCAGATTATTTTTCAAGAGTAGTAGCCGTCTCTAATCAATTAAAGAGAAACCGTGAGAAGTTAGAAGATGTGAGGGTCATAGAGAAGATACTCCGATCGTTGGATCCCAAATTTGAGCATATTGTGGTGACGATTGAAGAAACCAAAGACTTGGAGGAGATGATGATTGAGGAACTCCAAGGATCACTACAAGCCTACGAAGAAAAACACAAGAAGAAACAAGGGATTGCTGAAAAACTCCTCAAGCTACAACTCAAAGATATGAATGAAAGCCATGATAACGGTAGAAGCCAACATGGAAGAAGCTGAGGCAGAGGTAGAGGTCAAGGCCGTGGACGAGGCGGTAGCCGTGGTCATGGACGAAGTTGAAATAATAACAACAATTCCAATAATAACTATGAGAATGGAGAAAGCTCCACCCGTGGTCGAGGGAGAGGCAATCCAAATGCGAGGTATGACAATTCTTAAGTCCAATGCTACAATTGCCAAAAGTTTGGACACTATGCTTCAGAATGTAGAGCTCCAAGCAATAAGGTCTAGGAGAAGGCAAATTTTTTGGAGGAGAAGATAATGGAGAAAGAAACATTACTGCTATCATACAACAATAGCAGTGAACACCAAGAGAACACGTGGTATCTCAATACCGGTGCAAGTAATCACATGTGTGGAAGAAGAAGCTTGTTCGTGGAACTCAATAAAGCAATAACTGGTGATGTCTCATTCGGAGATGATACCAAAATATCTGTAAAGGGGAAAGGTAACATCCTCTTTCGTGCTAAAGATGGTAGCCACCAATAAATTTCAAATTTCTACTATGTGCCTAATATGAAATGCAACATCCTTAGTCTGGGCCAACTCTTAGAAAAAGGCTATGATATTCATATGAAAGATTATAGTATTTTTTTATAAGAGATGGCAATGGAGATCTTATCGCCAAAGTTCGAATATCAAAGAACAGAATGTTTCCTTTAAACATTCAAAATGATGTTGCGAGGTGTTTAAGGGCTTGCTATAAAGACTCATCATGGCTATGGCATCTTCGATTTGGTCATCTCAACTTTGGAGGACTAGAGCTGTTATCCAAGAAAGAAATGGTAAGAGGTCTACCATGTATCAATCATCCTGATCAATTATGTGAAGGATGTCTACAAGGGAAGCAATTCAGAAAAAGCTTTCCAAAGGAGTCAACCTCTAGAGCCAAGAAGCCGTTATAACTCATCCATACCGACGTCTGCGGTCCAATCAAGCCAAGTTCTCTTGCTAATAACAGTTACTTCCTTCTCTTTATTGATGATTATTTAAGAAAAAAGTGGGGATATTTCTGAAAGCAAAAATCAGAAGTATTCGAAGCATTCAAGAAATTCAAAGCAGCCGTGGAAAATGAAAGTGGTCTTAAGATCAAATCCTTGAGATCTGATCGAGGAGGAGAATTCACATCCAAGGAATTCAATGATTTCTGTGAAGTAAATGGAATCCGTCATCCCTTGACAGTTCCTAGATCCCCTCAACAAAATGGTGTGGGAGAAAGGAAGAATAGGATAATACTTGACATGGCACGAAGTATGCTCAAGAGCAAGAAGGTACCCAAGGAGTTTTTGGCAGAAGCAGAGGCGTGTGCAGTGTACTTATCAAATCGTTCTCCTACAAGGAGTGTATGGGGAAAGACTCCACAAGAAGCATGGAGTGGAAGGAAGCTTGTAATTTCCCACTCACGAGTCTTTTGGAACATAGCTCATGCTCACATACCAGATGAGAATTGAACCAAGCTGGATAATAAAAGTAAAAGTTTCATCTTCATCAGCTATGACTCAAACTCAAAAGGCTACAAGCTATACAATCCAGATGAAAAGAAGGTTGTGATAAGTAGAGATGTAATATTCGATGAAGAAGGAGAATGGAACTTTGACTCTCGTAAAGGTGAATTCAACTTTTTCGAATCGGAAGAAGATGAGCAGGCACCAACTGGGAAACTTCAACAAAATATCACAACTCTGCCAAACTCTCTTACTAATGGAAGTGGATCATCTTCTTTATCTTCCTCATCTTCAGATGGGATTGAAGAAAGAGATTTTCCTCGTTCGAGAAGCTTGAAAGATCTCTATGAAATAATTGAACAAGATAATTTAACACTATTTTGTCTATTTGCTGATTATGAACCAATGACATTTCAAGAAGCTGCTCAAGAGAAAAGTGGAGAGATGCGATGGATGAAGAAATCAAAGCAATTGAGAAGAATGGCACCTGGGAACTCACTTCATTTCCCAAAGAACACAAGGCGACAGGAGTTAAATGGGTGTACAAGATAAAGAGAAATGCCAAAGGACAGATTAAAAGATGCAAGGTGAGGCTAGTTGCAAAAGGATATAGTCAAAAGGCTGGAATTGACTATGATGAGGTATTCGCTCCAGTTGCTCGATTGGAAACTGTTAGGCTCATCATTTCTTTTGCCGCTCAAAACAAATGGAAGATTCATCAAATGGATGTAAAATCTACTTTCCTACATGGAGTACTTGAAGAAAAGGTCTACATACAGCAACCCTCAAGTTATGAAGTCAAAGGCTATGATGACAAAGTGTTAAAGTTAAAGAGGGTTCTTTATGGATTGAAACAAACACCAAGGGCATGGAATAACAGAATTGACAAGTACTGCCAAGAAAATGTTTTCAACAAATGTCCCTACGAACATGCTTTATATACAAAGGTCAAAGATGGAGACGTTTTGATAGTGTGCCTCTACGTGGATGATTCAATCTTCACCGGAAGTAATCCAAGCATGTTTAAGAAATTCATGGAAGTGATGATAAGGGAATTTGAAATGACGGACATGGGACATATGGGGTATTATCTCGTAATCGAAGTCAAGCAAGAAAATGATGGAATCTTCATCTCACAAGAGAGCTACGCAAGGGAAATCCTCAAAAAGTTCAAGATGGATAATTGTAAGCCATCAACACGCCGATGGAGTACGGGATCAAAATATCTAAGCATGAAGAAGGTGAAAGTGTGGATCCAGCATTGTTCAAAAGTTTAGTAGGAAGTCTACGTTATCTCACCTGCACGAGGCCAGGCATTCTTCATGCTGTCGGATTAGTAAGCCGCT
This sequence comes from Euphorbia schlechtendalii, assembly GCA_949673415.1. Lineage (NCBI taxonomy): Eukaryota > Viridiplantae > Streptophyta > Magnoliopsida > Malpighiales > Euphorbiaceae > Euphorbia > Euphorbia schlechtendalii. The sequence goes on along the minus strand of CATIWQ010140662.1, from coordinate 47,469 downwards.
ACATGGAATCACCCACTACCACCCACTTCAAAGCTGCCAAGAGAATTCTACGATATGTGAAAGGTACAATTGACTTTGGCTTGTTGTATTCAATATCTAATGATTACAAGCTTGTTGGTTATAATGATAGTGATTGGGGTGGAGATAAAGATAATCGAAGAAGCACTAGTGAATTTGTGTTCTTCATGGGTGATACTGCTTTCACATGGATGTCAAAGAAGCAGCCAATCGTCACATTGTCTACTTGTGAAGCAGAATACGTTGTAGCAACCTTGTGTGTTTATCATGCAATTTGGCTTAGAAATTTATTGAAAGAGATTGGTTTAATACAAGAAGAACCGACTAAGGTCTATGTCGATAACAAGTCAGCCATTGCCTTAGTGAAGAATCCTGTATTTCATGATCGAAGCAAACACATCGATACCCACTATCATTTTATACGAGAATGTGTTACGAGAAAAGAAGTACAAATTGAACACATGAAGACACAAGATCTGATTGCAAATATATTCACCAAGCCATTGATGATCAAAAACTTCAAAAAATTGAGAAGTCTAATTGGAATGACTAGATCAAGTTTATGGGGGGTGTTAGATTATAAACTTGATCTAATTAAGAAAAAATCCAAACTAATTTGGAGGCTATTAATTACAACCAATTTGGAGGTCATTAAATGCAACTAAATAAGTTAGCTATTAATTATTTTAGTTGGGAGTTGGGAGTTGTGGTTAGATGGATGTTGCCATTAGTAAATGTGTTAGTTGGGAGTTGTATCATTCACCTATAAATAGGTGAGTTGTTTAGTTGTTTATTATCAAGTAGAAGTAAGAACTTCTTAAGAGAGAAAAGAAGATAAATAAGAGTTTATTGTAGTGTTGTATTTGAGTGAGTGTTCTCGTAATATTTTCTTTGTGTTTAATCAAAGTTGTTCTTTTGAGTGTTATATTTCCAACAGGGACATGGTAGGAAGTAAAAATGCCAACTCTAGAAATATTGTTGTAGTTTCTTGATAGATAACCGATGAAAGGAGTATTATCTAGTAGTTAAACATGACAGGAGCACTATCCGGTAGGAACATGGTAGAAAAATGAACATGAAAATCAAACAAAACAGAAGTAGAATAACAACATGGTAGGAATATGGTAGTGACATTGTAGGAAGTAAAAAACAACAACTTTGGAAATAATTCTGTAGATTCCTAATCGATAATTGATTAAAGAAGTACTATCTAGTAGTTAAACATGACATGAGCACTATATGGTAAGAACATGGTAGGAAAATGAACTTGAAAATCAAACAAAACAGAAGCAGATAACAACATGGTAGGGAAATGGTAGGAAGTAAAAACTGACAACTCTGAAAATATTACTGTAGTTTTCTGATAGATAACTAATGAAAAGAGTACTATCTAGTAGCTAAACATAACAGGAGCACTATCTGGCATTAACATGGTATAACATGGTGGGAAATTGAACTTGAAAATCAAACAAAACAGAAGCAGATAACAACATGGTAGGAAGAAAAAAATGACAACTCTTGAAATATTATTGTAGTTTCCTGAACACTATGTAGTAGTTAAACATGATAGGAGCACTATCTGGTAAGAACATGGTAGGAAAATGAACTTGAAAATCAAACGAAATAGAATTAGATAACAACATGGTAGGGACATGGTAGGAAGTAAAAAATGACAACTCTGGAAATATTGTTGTAGTTTCTTGATAGATAACTGATGAAAGGAGTATTATCCAGTTGTTAAATATGACATGAGCACTATCTGGTAAGAATATGGTAGGAAAAAGAACATGAAAATAAAAAAAATAGAAGCTGATAACAACATGGTAGGAACATGGTAGAGACATGGTAGGAAGTAAAAAATAACAACTTTGGAAATATTACAGTAGTTTCCTAATAGATAACTGATGAAAGAAGCACTATCCAGTAGTTAAACATAACAGGAGCACTATCTGGTAGGAACATGGTAGGAATATAAACTTGAAAATCAAACAAAACAGAAGCTGATAACAACATGATAGGGACATGGTAGGAAGTAAAAAATGACAACTCTAGAAATATTACGGTAGTTTCCTGATAGATAACATGGTATGAATATGGTAGAAAGTAAAAAATGACAATAAACTATAGTTTCCTGATAAATAACTGATGAAAGGAGCACTATATAGTAGCTAAACATGACAGTAGCACTATCTGATAGGAACATGGTATGAATATAAACTTGAAAATTAAACAAAACAGAAACAAATAACAATATGATAGGAACATAGTAGTTATGTGGTAGCTACCAGTTTTCTACCAAAATCGAATGATTGGAAAAAAATTTCGAAAAAGTATATCACAATGGATGACGTTTCGAAGATAATAATGAGGTGAACAAAAAACTCTAAAGCGGCATATAAAAAAATAAACGGTTTAAGAGATAGTGGCAAAATAAGATGAAAAAATTAAAAAAAGAAGCATGACATCATCTGTGACATTAATAATTAAATAAGGAATGTACAAGGTAAAAAATCAAACTTTAAATAGATATAGAATGCATAGAAATAAGTTAGAAGGTAAATTAAAAAATAGTTTACTCAGATATCATATTTATAACAATTACCCAAATTAGTGGATAGAATTTTTATGCTTTTGGCGGAAGCTTCTTTTCTGAGTGTAATCCGGTCCTGCAAACAATTATTCGCTTAATTTTAGGGATAAATTATAAAAAATTATCCGCAACATTATCACCAAATAATAATAATAAAATAATATGAATGTTCTGTTTCTTAAATTATATTTTACGTTGTATAATTTTTTAGTGAAAATATTTGTGTAAACGGTGGGGATTGATGTTATAAAGACCAACCGCTATAATGAATTAAGGAAAACGTAATAAAAGAATACCAATTAATTATATAAATGGAACTGTTTTAAAAAGTATAGCATAGTCACGCTTATGCGATGCTACATGTTGACCGACTTTTATGCATCTAGGCGTGTCAGGTTATTAACCGATCCTTTAAACTCGATTCCCGTTATAATTATCCCAATATCATAGCCCATATAACGCTAGTGTGCCTAAACACTGTTCATTCCCATTATTTCATATAGGTGTATATACACATTTTTTTTAAGATAATTTGATATTGTGATACAAATTTATAGTTAAAATTTTTATCTAAGAAAATTAAATCAACTAGTAAAATCATTTTACATAAAAATTCTTATGAGGCTCAAATTGAAAAATGATACATTCTAACCCACTGCAATACACTGAATCGAAAAAAAATAAAATTTTTGTATTTTAATAACTTTTTCTTATTATGTAAAAATTTGTTAAAACTATAATTATTCAACATTTTTTATTTTACATGCTTTTAAACTTTGTATTACACTTTTTTGTACTCTAGTTCCTGATTGAATATATTTTGAAAAATATGGAAATACAAAATTAAATTTATGTCTACCTTAACCTTGGAAGCTTTAACTTTCCCGATTAAAGCCTAGCGATTTTTAAAATGAGGCAAAAGAAAAACTTCGTTTTAAGTTTTTGCAAAAAGTAGGAGGCCTTCCACAGAGTTTCAGGTCAGGTTGTGCATAATACCATGACCGGCTTCCCCTAAACACACATGGATGACTTACCACGGCCGAACAACCGCTGGTCGTGTTCGGTAATAAAATGCAAGCAAAATACAATCACTCTATGTATATTTAAATATAACAAAATAAAACCTGCTTATAGTAATAACTAACTCTGCATAATTTAATTAAAAGCCATTGATTCACTTCTCTGTCTTCAAAACCCTACAAGAAAAACTCCTTATAACAAACACACGTTCATCAAACTCCTAATAATTGGATGAGGCAGCTACATAATGGAACAAGCATTTGGATTATCATCACTGAACATGGAAGTGAAGTTCTCATGATAAGGAGCACTTGGACTGGGAAGTGCTTGATAAACATTTTTAACATAGCCAGAAGGTGCTTTCTTATCATAGGCTTGAGCTACATATGGATAGGCCACTAAGTTGTAGGGCACATATGGCCAAAACTCAGCTCTTTTTCCTGTGCTCTTCACTTTCTTTAGTACCTTCTTTGGCTCCACATATCCACTCACTGTTACCTTGCTTTGCTTTCTGTTTACATCCACTGTCTTCACCCCTATCCATCAATTGACAATTTGAAAAACAAACAATTAAGAGACTGTTCGGTTTATTTTTCGTTGTCATTGTTAGCGTTTGGTTGTTTGTTGTTGCTACTAGCTATTTCACGAAATTTTTTTAGCACATCACAGTACTCAAACCAGCTAAATCGTTTGGCTCTGATATTAGTAATATGGATCCGGGAATTTCAGCATGAAGAACGATGAAAATCCAATCAAATGATTTGCTATATTGTTTTAATTATTGTGGAGTTAAACTTTTAACATGGAAACTATTACGTTGGACAAAACTAAGCTAAATATATTAATTCTGTGCAAATTATACATTTATAATTATATGAAACTGAAAGTATAATATGCTAAGTCCAAAAGAATTGGTCATTAGTATGACAATCGAATAAGTGGGTTGTGTTTGGTTTGGTACATTAATGCATATATAGTGACAAAAGGTGGACTTTAATACGATAAGTAGGATAGAGTAGATGTCCTTTTCCTCTCAATAAATATACAGTTGATTCAGAAAATTAATCAACCTATGTTTTGAAATTGTTCAAAATAATCACTTATCATTGTGTCATGAATTTTCAAATTTGTTAGATTCCCTTCTAAACTTGGAATAAAATGTTATAGTTTACCTTCTCAGTACCATATATCAGTTTTTGGTTGGTTTGACTTTTGAAAAATATTATTTTTTATTTCTCTCTTTAAAATCATAAACTGACATGAATGAGAAAACTGATAAATTTTTTCCAAATCATCATGAGGTATCCAGAACTTTTGAAAGTAACTTGGATAAGTTTGGGGTTATTAATTGCATTTTGCTGAAAAATTAATGACGTTAGATATTGCAATGGTACTTTCTAATTTGCTATCAACCATTACCATAATATGAGGAAGCCACCTTTGACTTATGTCTTGGTTCTTTAAGCTTTTATGAATATTTTCATTTGCTTTTTTTGTTAACTCAATAATGAAAATATCCCCCCATATCTTCACAGGCCAAGAAAAACTGAAACTGAAACAACTAAAATACACAAAGAAAGAAAAGAAGGTTTTCATTTATTGATTCTTTTGAAGATTTTGGGTTGGTTATGCAGGTCACATAGCGATTGTGATTTTCTAAAGTTTATTTTGCAGTAAAGTTATAATTTGTTTGACTTTTTGGATATGTCATTATATTTTTAACAGATTTCTCTTGCTTATCATAGAACGACATCTTTGAAAAATAAAATCAATCACAAGCTGACACGTAGTGTTCAATGCCAAACCGTTTTACTAATTCTAAGTTCATGGGCTATGAGGAACAACTTTCAGGGAGCAATTGGCAAAAGTGACAATTTCAGATGACTTCTAGTGTATTTAGCCTTTTATTTATTTAATTTGTTTACGAATATATGTATACTTGTGAAGAAGAAGATTTAAGAAGAAAAGAATATGAACTTATAATATTATAAGTAGGTAAATTAGACCTCTCATGTTGGATACAGCATGCTTAACTCTTCTTTCACAGCCATCACAGTCCATTTTCACTTTGATTTCAACAGTCTACACAAACAACAAATTAAATAATAGCAAGTATTAACATTAATCAAATTAAGATAGGAAAATTAAATAGAAGGACGAAAATGAAAAATACCTGCATAGGCTTGCGCTTCCTCTTCCTTCTAGCATTGGTAAATAATTCAGAAACGTAATATGAGAGATTGTCCAGAGCTCCCATTTTGCTTCTTTTCAATTCAACAACTTTACTTTCTGCCTTAATTTCTCTCTTTATATATATGTTGAGGAAATGTAGTTTATATTTTTTAACAAAATAGAAACTGATACAAGTTGTACGTTTAAATTAAATATTAGAATGCTATTGATAATGACTATTGTTATTACATTTTCTTTATTATATTCATGCCATTTCCAAAAAATATCAGGCCGCACAAACTAAAGTACTAAGCATAACTACTACCACTTATATATTTATTATATTAATAATTAATATGAGTATGTTATTTTTATCATTGTTGTTAACTTCTAGCAAGGGCTAATAGTTAACTGTTCGTTTTCTTTAGCCGGAAGAAATAGATTTTGTTTTTAAGTTTTTGCGTTGTTTTTTAAGGGTTAATATTCACCATGTTTTGCTTATTAGATAATATATTTCCTTAGTGGGAAAGATTATCAAACGTAAATTTAGAGAAAAATATGAGAGATAAAGACTCTTGCATAAAAAAAAGGCATTTTTAATGTTTGGATGAGAATGACTTGCATTAAAAAAAAAGCATTTTTAATGTTTGGATGAGGAATAAATCCAAACCATCTATTTGAAAATCAAAGGTTACGAGTGTTGGAAATAGGGTATTACATTTTTTTTGGAAAATCTTCGGAGGAACATCGTGTTCCTTTGAAAGGAAAAAATGTTTGAGTAGGTGAAAATTTCGAGGCGTATGTTCCAACTAGGTTGATGCATACGCTTGCCTTCAAAACGTCTACCTATCTTTTCATTAAATTAAAAAAATCTGGATCTCGAGCAAGAAAGTTTAGTTACAAATTACTAATATTTGCAGGGAAATAAAAACATCGGAGGCTAAAAATCATAAATTCCTCCCCAAATGCTTAAAAGTAAACCAACAAAAATAAATACACAAAATCAAGTGATCCTCTGTGCTCAAGATGCCTTCAAAGATGAACTTGTTCCTTCTCTTCCATAATGACCAAGCAATGATAAACCAAAGCGATGTACCAAAATCCCTTCTTGTACCCGGGGAAAAATGAACCCACCACATCTCCAAAAAATCATAACCCTACAATGGCATGGTTAGTGAAAAACCGAATAGTCAAAATGCTTGGGTCTAAACCCTATAGCTTGCATAACAATGAAAAAGCGCATGATTGGTAGTTTTCGCATTATCACAAAATGGGCATTTCTCATCAGTCATCGCTTGACATCTACAATGAAATAAGAAAGTTATTGTAGGCAGCCGACCATGGAATACAAGCCACTCGAAGATACGGATTTTTGGTATTGGACATGCTTCCCAAATCAACATGAAGTCCTTTTGCGGTCTCGGCAAATGCAAATAAAAACCGCAAGTAAACGAAGATGCCGAATACTGGTTAATTTCACCCAATCCCCATATGAACCGATAAGCCCTGTTCGCCAAACGAAAGAAATTCTGATGACCAGCCCCAATACCAACTCCTTCTCCCCTAAACAGTGCCGGGTAGCTTTGGTAGATCCAACATCGAAGTTGCTCGCATCTTTCCTGAACTGAAATCTTGAGGCTGTGTTTCCAAAAGGGCCGCATATGGGCATCATCACAAAATAGAAGGCTCCTCACTCACTAAGCTTGATTTTATGTTGCAAAGGTGATAAAGATCCGGAAATAGCACACTCAGGGGTTGATTCGAGGTCCAGTTGTCTTGCCAAAAGGAACAAAGAACGCCATCCTTCACATCAATTCAAACCTAACAAGAAAAGAAAACATCAAATGCATTGTTTTTTAAGTAACAAGAAATAATGTCCCACCAACTATGATATAATCTATATGCGTAAAATTTTTCGATCGAAGACCACGATGTGAACCCGTATCGATTAACACGGATCTCGAACCAAAGGTAATCCTAATCCGACATCCACAATTTCCAAAGCCATTTCAACATTAAGCTACAATTAACAATGGCTAGACTTTAACAAATCACTATACCATAAATGGCCTGTCGCAACCAGAATGGCTGGTGTTGCATCGAAGTGTTCGATTTTTTAAGGAAAAAAGGATTTTTCGAAATACATTTTGAAAAGTGTTGCAATAGATATTTTTGTTGATCAAATACGCTTTCATGGCAACACTTTCAGTCTAATTGTTGCGAAAAACACTCTGAATATTGAATAAATGATGGGTGAGAAATCTCACGCTAAGTATTTAGATGGAAAAATTTTATTAAAAATAAGAAAATTAAAAATTAATTGACAAAATATATAAAGCAATTCTCTCTCCTCTCATCATCCTCTTTCGTAAATTCTTAAAACAAAGTCCTTAACATCTTCTAATTAAGTTCATCAAATCGTTCTTCAAGACTACAATTGTTGCAGTTCTTCTTTCAAAAGCTGCTATAGAATTAGAAGAGGAATCCAATTTCAGATTATAACAAAAAGTATCGAAGATAAGAAATCCAGCTTCTCTTTTTCAAATGAGCAGCAACGGAAGCTTTAGTTTAGCGAACAAAAATGCGGCGAAGATTGGGAAGAAGAAGAGTATGAAGATCAAGAGTCCAATATTTTTCTTTGAGAGAGAGGAACATGGAGTTGCTCGATGATTACGAATTAGAAAAACTTGAATACACTCTTAACCCTAATCTTAGAAGCGGTTAGCTCTCTTTCATTCTGTCGAATTTTACTTTTTATGAATTTTGCAGAGGATTTGATTGTGAATTGGTAGAATACAAGGTATGTGGCTATTCTTGGAAAGCCAAATGTTGGAAAGAGAATGCTTTCCAATCAAATGATAGTCCAAAAGTTGTCAATTGTTACTGATAAACCGCAGACCACTAGACATCGGATTCTTGGTATATGTTTTGGTCCTAACTACCAGGTTTGATAATTTTGTGTTCTGCTTTGTCTAATAATGTAGAAGAAAGCAGTAGCAAGGGACTATCTGCTGGTGGAATTACAAGAATGTTGTTGGTGAGTTCGTAGTAGTGAGCTTTGGATTCAAGGACTTGCTGTTATGAATGGTAACTTATTATGTATTTCTCATCCTCAAAGTACTCTTACAACTTATAAATGTGTACAACTTAGTGACGTTTTTGGGGAAAAAGTAGAAATGAAGTAGTGTATGATAAATAGATATGTTAATTTCATTATATTTGTAGCAAAGATTTCTTTTTTGCTCATATGTGTACCTTTTGGAGTTACATAATGTCATCTGATTAAAAATACATTTACTGAGAATGGATCTTTAAACTTTCTAAATTTAAACTTTCTATTATGCTGTCGATTTTGAATTGAGGAATGGTTCGTTGTTTAGATTCTGATAAAGGTAATGGGAATGGAGAAAGATTGGAAATTTTTGAAATTCTTTCCTGCTTTTCTACTGGTCATTACTTATATTATTCTTATTTCATTATAATTTGGTGCAGTTACTTGTGTTTCGATGCATATCCAGGAGAGAATTCAGAGTTCCTTCACTCTCATAACATTAAACTCTTCCAATTTGGAATTGAAGGGGGGTAATCGGTAAGTGATTTGTCTTTCTCCTATCTATTTTAAAACCATCAAAGGATTTGGTTGGAGTTTTAGTTTAGATATCAATTTAGAAACATTTCAATTTGTACTTTATATGGAGAGAGCTCAAATAACACATCTGAGAGAGTCGAGAATTTAATTGATGGAATCATATATATACAGAATCCGGAATGAAGGGGTGACTCGGCCCCTTGAGTTTGGTTTGCAAAGTCAAATCTTTAAGTGATAATGTATTACTTAGTATTTAGAATTAAATAAGGCGGGTTTTTTTTTATCACCATATAGCTGACCCTAGTTAGCATACTGCTTGGTTGGTTGAAATTTGCCACTTTGGTTTATTTTTTACTCCAAATGTCAAGGGGAAAATTGAATCCTACACTCGATTCTTGACCAAATATATCCTACCATCAAAGTTTATGATATATGTATGTGTTTTATCTTGTGCTTTTTCATGTGTTGTCATTTAAGTTAAGCTAATGTTGATTTGAAATTTATTTTTCCAGGGTTCATCAAAATGGAAAGCAGAAATGCCCTTCGATTTCTGTGCTTTGCTTGTTTGACTTGTTAGACCTTTTAAAGCTATCATTTGTTTCAGGTTCTTGCTTCCTCCGAAAGATTGGGAATTTGTAACTTGTGATTAAGTTCCAGGTAAATCTTTCACACTCTATGTTAAATACCACAACCATTTTTATACCCTATAGTTCTATGAATTTGAACTTGGTTAGCAGGATCAGATAAATGTACACATGTATCTAAACTATCATCCTCTTCGTTTATCAATCTAATGGCCCAATGCAAAAATAAATTAAATGAATGATGTTTCAGAAAAAACTAAACTAGTATGGAAGACCATTTATTTGTAGCCTTCTCATATCATTGACAGACACTGCAATGCTGTGATGATTCGTAGTGAATTTTTTGACATTTTTGACGTAGAACATTTCAAGAGGATCTTAAGAGCTGATGTTCGAATCGTATCAACACTTCCTTCCTCCCATCTAATGTCCAGACAATTCTATTTGTTATATGTTGATTGCATTATAGTTTCCCTATTAAACACATAATTATTCTTAAATTGGAAAATAACAGGAAGAAATCTGAACTTACAGAATGATATAATGTACTCACATAAAATGTAGTTTTTTTATGTCTATAAATTATATTTGAAAAGGAAATCTAATGTAATGCAATGCAGGACTATATGGGAAGATGTATATTAACATTGATGAGGTAGTAATGGAAGGAGAGTACAAAGACAAGTTTGAAGTAAAAGGAGCTAAATCGGGGATCGTCCTTATTGAGTAACTATAGACCTATAGCCCTTATTCATAGAATTTACAAAATTGTGTCAAAAGTCTTGGCAATAGATTACAACCACTTCTTCAGGATTTATTATCTGAGAATCAGTTTGGGTTTGTAAGAGTAAGTAATATTCATGGGTGTTTGTTTGTTGCTTCGGAAATAGTTCACTCAATTCATCAAAGAAGGTAATTAGGTCTGGTTCTAAATTTGGACTTTCACAAAGCTTATGATTGTATCTCGTGGTCCTATATCTATGTAGTAATTCGAATAATGGGTTTTGGAGAAAAATGAACTTGTTGGGTCTTGTGCTTGCGAGAGAACTCAGTGACCACTATTCTAATTAATAGTGAACCTTGCGATCCGATCTGCTTGGATAGAGGGGTGAAATAGGGGGATCCCATCATTTGTTAAATTGCCATAGAGGGCTTAAAACAACTTTTTGATGCTAGTATATGCAAGGGTTTACAACCTAGATTTAAAGTGGATGGTTCGAATAAGGATGTGTCTCTACTCCAATTTTCTTATGATACGTTGTGCTTGTTACTCGCAGATGAGTCTCTTTTACCTACTTTTATTTGTATTTTATAATGTTTTGAGCCTATATCGGGTTTGCGTCTTAACTACCATAAGAGTTTTATTATTGGCATTAATGTTTGTGATTCAATGGTTCTCTCTTGTGCGAGAAAATTGGGGTGTAAGGTTGAGCGTTTCTCGATCACCTACCTAGGCTACCCACTTAATGAGAAATAAATTCCTGTGTCATTTTGGAACATGTTGATTGAAAAGTTCCAAAATCAGTTGTCTAGTTGGAAGCGTCATTCCTTTTCATATTCCGATCGATTAGTCTTAGTCAAATATGTCATGTTCACCACTTTTCTACTTATAATATAAAAGTTCTAAATATGAACAGTTGTTGTCAGTACCACTTATCAAATAGAAAAATGATGATAACTGCAAGTATACAGTTACAATGTAGTTTTAAAAGATATTGATCCCACAAGGAACGAATTCGGTTCTAAATATCAAATAGAGTTAAGGGACGAAAGAAAATATAATGATTTGAAGGTTTTGAATGATAAACTGATAAATAAACAGATAAATGAATAGATTAGAGAAGATTCAAAGTATATAGATATTCCCTAAGGACAAGTATAGTAGAGTAAAATATGTACAATAATCAAAGTTGTTTTAAGCACTAGATAACTTCAACAAACTAAGTTATAGACACCCAAATATCCTATAATTTACCACAGAGCAACACATGAAATGACTTTTCTAAATCTAGGGTAAAAGAATTATGACCTTATAAAAACCTGGACAACAATAATACTATGCTTGGTACGGGTCGCTATCACATAGCCATATTTAGCAAGTTACCACTCCAAAAATGTTGGCTCACTAAACAGCGTTATAATCACAGATACAGTGATTATACACAATCTCGTTAACCTCGAAATCACTCTTAAAGTCAACTTAAAAGCATATAACTTGATTAATATAAATGAAGCAAAATGAAATACTCGTTATAACACATAAACATATCATAAACTTCGAATTAGAAATTATAAGTAGAAAACAACGTAAAGTTGTAAGGTATGCTAGTGAAAGCTAAAGTTGATCAAACCGTATCCACTCTTTTAATGGGAGTCGTCAATGCCCGCAATTCCTGCATCTACTTTGAATTCGGTCTCGACTCGTACAGAACCTCCGCTAGGATGCTATTCTTTGTGAATCTTGAACAAATGAATGTTGAAGAATAGAAACTTTCATTGATAAGTGCTTTGTAATTACACTCATACAACAATCGCTCGAATATGTGGAGAAATCTAGTGATCGAAACAAGAATCGAATCACTTATACATTTTTCTCTCTAACACTTTGTACTTAGCGAAATCTGTAACTTTCACTCTCTATCTATGTCATACACGTTACACCATCTACACACTACTACCATTACACGAAAATGGTAAGATTTAACCCTATTTATGGAGTGCGAAGGGTCGCATTTATCCAAACGAAGAGTCGTGTCCATTGGTGAAGGTTTGCATCATCTTCAATGTGATTGGATGCAAGAATTCATTCTTATCATCAATGGATAGGCACCTTTTCATGGCTTCATTGTCCCTAAAAGGTGTCTTTTCATTTGATGATTGATGGCGGTTGATCGTTCTTATCCAGCGGTTGGAAGTTGAGAAGAGTTATCCAAAACCCGCATGATTCATTGGTAACTCGAGCGTGATTTATCCAATCACGAACAAGAATAACGTCGTGACATGGGCTTTTCTTCATGATTCTTCTTTGCAACTTTGCCGATCTTTGACAACTTTGATTCTTAGCTAATTCCTTGCACTCCACTCATCTTTTTGCACCTTTTTCACTCTTTTTGCATAGAATTCCATCTTTGATCATTTCACTCCCAAGATTCACCTAGTTTCTGCACTTGCATAAAAAACAACTACATACCACATAAAATCTTTTATATGAAGTATAAAATGACTTTAAACCATATCGTTTTATAATTGAAAATATCAAGATAATAAGTGTAATTATAAACTTATCATGTCCTTGCGTCTTTATCAATTTACTTATTTTCGTTGAATAAGTTAACGTCTTTCATTAATGGTAGACTTAATCAACTCATGAGGAATTTTTTACAGAACAAGGATGCAAATTCGAGGGGTATTAGTAAAGTAAGTTGGGACACCATATCGTTACCAAAACAATTAGGTGGACTATTCACTACGCCATAGATGGTCTGTCGCAACAACGGTAATATGATGCCTAAAGTGCCAAAAGTGTTGTGAAAGCACTTGTCGCAACATTTTTCCGTGAAAAAAAGTCATTGATGATGCTTCCCTTGTGAAAAGTCGTTTTCGTAACATATTTCTTTTTTTCACAACACTAAGAAATGTGTTGCGACAAGTGACTTTTCGCAACACTTTTTTTAGTACTTGCAATGCTTCTGTTGTGTTGCAAAAAACACCCATCACCGTCAACATTAACGTCCATTAGTTTTTTTTGTAACACTTTTGTTGTTTTTTCGCAACACTTTTCTTATAACACTTTTAGCATATTTGCAACATCATGTCCAATTTTTGCAACAATTTTATAAAGACACTTATGTCGCATTTGAAACACTTTTTGCACTTATTGCAACATATTTGTAAAACACTTAATTGATGCCATAATTCAAAAAAAATTGAAATTTATTTATTTAAATTAATTCATAATGCATAATATTCAATTGTATACAAATTCAAACGAGAAATAAAAAGTAAATAATACTATACAAACTAAAAGTACATAATATTCAGTTGTATATAATGTTACACAGATGCAGAGAGGTCTCCATCCAATCTAAATCTGAGCCAGCTGGAGATACATGGCGCAGAATGCTAGGTGGACTTACAATTTGATCTGATGAATCCCTCTCCTCATTGTACCAACAAACAGAATCACTTTTCCTTTACAGAATTCAACGATTCAAAAACCTAAATCGATCATAAATCATAAAACAAAATCTAAAACGGAACTAATCCCTAAATTTTGTCGATAGAACCTAATCACAGCACTTTAAAATCAAATATGTTTCAGAAAAAATGTAACATCCATATAGATAGCTTCACTAACAAATGTAAATAGAACACATAAACTCAGAAAATACTCATCATCATAATTGTAGATAACCATAAAGGTATAAACTACAAAACCATAATTTAACAAACCCTAACTTAAAAGGCACCTATTGAAATTGAAGTTTTTACATAAGCTCATAATCAACCATATCTATTGGTTCTAAATTAATAGAAATTAACAGACTTTTTAATTGCTAAAATTTGTTTACCTGAGGAATGCAAAGACTAGCAATAACCTTTTTAAGCAAAGCCACTAAAAAATATGTTGAAACTAGCAAATTAAGATATGATTATCTCAGAATTAGCAAAATTAAATATTGTCGACTTTAAAATGCATATAATACTCGTCAATTTGTCTAATAAATAGTTTGTAGAGCCAATGTTCAAAAAACTGATGAAAAATATATATTCATTAAAAGCATATCTAGGTATAAAGCTTCACAATTTATGTTCTAGGAATTATAGGACTGTGAATGATGTTTTAATGGAATCATGTAGCTCTTCGATTTTGTGAAACCTATTTAAAAGATCAATAACATAAGATTTCATCTTACCCCAAAATCGCCTATAAAAGTAGAAGTTAAATCCATCCAGCCCCAGTGACTTCCCTTCATTACATGAAAGCAGCCCCTACTTCATCCCTTGAGAATGGTGCCGTAAGAAGTCTAGCATTCGTTTCCTCTACCGTACGAAATTGCAATTCTCATAAATCAAATGGTACACCGGTTCCTCTTGAAAAAAATCAACGTAAAAATATTGTATGGTGTTCATAATAATAGTTGGATATGAAGTCATAGTCCCATCAACCTCCAGCTGGTTTATTCTATTCCCCCTCCAACATGACGATGCCATACGGTGAAAAAAAGTCGTATTATTGTCCCCTAGCATGGTCCAAGTCACCCTAGATTATTGATGCTGAACCTTCTCCAAGCTAAGATGATGATCAATTAAAGCGGATTTCACCACCTATAATGCCGAGCCTACAAACACATCAATAGGCCAAGAAATCGAATTAAATGTAAGATCAAGTACCTTACTCTCCAAATCCTTAATACGACGTTCAATTCCCCCAAAGTTCACAGCATGCCATGATCGAATTAGTTTTCTCAATTGTCTCAACTTGAACTCTATGTCCCTATTCAGATTCCGTGTTTTATTATCATAACATTTCGATTTCAAAAATGGCAAAAAATCTGCATTATCCCATCAACAATTCAACGATCGAAAAATCCTATCCCCACCCCTATGCAATGCGTGAGACTGAAAGATAATCGGGAAGTGATTTGAGAGGGTAGAGTTAACGGTCATCAGCCTCAATCTCAGCCATAAGTCCAATAAAATACAACTAACTAAAATGTGGTCAATTCTCGAATATGAAAAGCTATTAGCCCAAGTATCGTATAAAACACATTCGTTGACAAAGTCTTGAAATTAAATAATTTAATTAGAGATCCACCCCTCTCCCCATCTGATTTATCCCGCTCAAAATTTCATTAAAATAACCACGTAGTAAGATCCTTTCAAATCCCCGCACAATGGCTCAAATTCCTGCCATAACTGGTGTTTAAGGAAAGCACTAGCAGGTCCGTATAAGCATAAAACATGGGCATCAATTTGACTACAAAAAACTTGCAGTAAGCACCACCTATCCGACGATTGAATAATTGCTCTATCAAGCAAACGATAATTCCAAGAGATAACTATACCCCCTGATAACCCTTAGGCCGAAATTGAATGAAACAAAACATCATTATGACCCCAAAATTTCTAAATTACCATATTTGAGACAATTACCGCTTTCATTTCAATCAAATAATAATCTCTAAATGCCACCTTCTAATACTAGAATGAACAAAATTCTATTTGGCTCCATCTGTTAGCCAATCCTGACAATTCCAACTTAATAAATTTATCGACATAAATGAAAAATAACAAATCTCGACAAGACGGAATGCTCAACTCTTTTCGAGGGCATCCACAATCTGCCCCTTGTCGCATTCTTTAAACAAACCAAGCTCTTCCCCTACTTGAAACACTAACAACTCTTCCTTTTCTGTCACATTATTCTTCTCCCCCCTAAGAATGACCCTATTCATGTTCTCAATATCCGGCCTCGATAAGTTAGAAACACCATGTACCGAGCTGTTAGCAATCCTTAACTCCTGACTCTCTCCATCTACACTATTCCTTAGACCAGAAATATTCCCATTTGTAGCTTCCCTCACAAACTGATTCCCTTCCAATTATGTTCACACATATCCGAAAAATTCAATTCTGAAGCTGAATATGCTGAATCTTATTCGAGACAGATGTAGTTTCATTCGAGTCGCTCAAAAATTCTAAGTATGGATTATCGCTACAATGCTGGCAACCAACCCCTTGTCGGAGATTGGTAAAAATTGTCACTTAAGTAGACCCCGTTGACATTTTAAAGTTACGGCTAGTTGTTCCCATAGGAACCGAAACTAGACATGACACTACATTTAGTCTATCTAGCCTCTTAAAATCATAGTACATAGCCATAACCCTTCCAAATTTACCAGCCATCTCACGAACCACACGCTTACATACAATAGTCGGAAGAATGCCTATAAAGTCCAAATACATTATGCATTCGGATGGCCCAAAGTCCTCGTTAAGATGCTGTATTGAGGATAATACATGGTTCATCACCTACATTCAATCTCAACAAAGCTATTCATCAAGCTCATCGAATTAAAGGAGATAATAACATGATCTCCCCCTACCGGGGCAGCAAAGGCTATATCAAAACCATGTTCACAAAGCAGCTCAAAGATATTTCAGATATGGGTGATAAGTTTTACTCTAACCATACACGAATTACCTTTCCATGGAGCAGACATAATTATTATATCTGTTTGTTTTTTACTAACATCCGAGCTTGAGTTCATCATCGCACTCGATGCCTCATCTGCCAAATTCTCTACATGGTTTCTACTGTTCGTTATCTGTTTCTAGACTCTAGTACCCGAATCCCTTACTAGTTATCGAGTATCATTCACCACTACCGCATACGATCTCTTATCCTAGGGCGAATTGCAAAACACCCTTGTCTGTGCATGGATAGTTTTCCAAATCCTCGTCTGAGTATTCAAATTATTTTCCCTAACAAACCTGGCTTTGAATGCCCGTAACCTGATAGCTCTAATCTGTACTGAATTGAGACTCTATAATGCATCAAGAACAGGAAGCGACCCGTCTAAATTAATAAAGCCAAAATTAAGATTCCTAGCATTCTTCCTCGTTGCCACATAGACCCATCCATTAACTCCGTATTTCAAAAAAGCTTTCTTCGTAGCCATCGAATCACACTTATTTAGGAAATACTCGAAATAGAGTCTTTCTGTGATCCGATCTGGTGTAGTAAGGTTTGCTGTGGTACTGAAATTTCGATTGTTCCAGCTTGAATAGGAATGTATTGGGATGTTATGGTTTAGGTTGGGGACATCGATCAAGCTCACCATATGTGTGTGTAGGCAGCAGTATTCGAATGGGCGGTGAAGGGGAAAAGGGTTTGGGTGGTGGTGGTGGGCGGTGGTGGTGGTAGCGTTTGGTCGGTGACTAGGGTTGGGTTAGGGATCAGCTCTCATGGCTCTTCGTATCTATATAGGTTAATATTCTTCTTTTGGAATACATGAAAATAGGATATTACTTGGATGAATCTGAAGTCGTGATAACAAACTATTTTGATTGTTCTACCAAATTTTCAATAAGATAAAATCAAATTGTTTAAACAAGAACTTAGAATGAGAGGAATAAAATGATTTTTTGAACCAACCTGATGTATGACCAACTTCAGGTGTTTATATTTGTCCTAAAGAGATGAATTTTAGGTATTACACAAGTTCAAAAAATACATGACTTTTCAGGAAAAATGCATATTTTTTTGTCTAAAAAACATGACCTTTTGGGGTAATAAAAAAAAAATTTTCTATTCGAGCTAACCTAGTAGCTCGACCCCCACCTGGAGCGTTGCCCATGATAGAACCCGAACAAGCATGCACTCCGCACTCTCCCCAACTTGTTTGATGATATATCATAATTGCATTGGTCAATAAGTCAATACAATTACATTAAAATACTAACAACGAGTGCCTCAAATATACTATAATTTTTTTTCAACAATGATGAATCCTTACCCATTTTTTACGCACAGAGATATAGTTGTCATGTAATCGTTTGCTTCAAAAGATATCGTAGCTTTTTTATTATTTTTGTTATTTTCTAACACGTGAATACACAGTACATTCACTCTACTATGTGTTGAAATCTATTTCAAACAAAAGATCCAAACTTTTAACCTCCAACTCTAAGATGCCTTGATATCTAATATAACAATTTGACTTACAATCTTAAGCTGATAGGTAGATGTCAATATCAGCTTTTTATATCATTCTTGATTATAGTAAAAGTAGGTCTACCCAGTCTTAAGCTAAGTAAACCATTATATAGATGAGAATTTATAGTAAAAATTCCATTATATGCTAAACTGGAAAAAGTGCAAAGCTTAGTGAATGTTTTGTTGCCTTAACTTGACAACTCTTGCTAGCCTTGAAATTTCACTTGCTTTTACTACCTCCTCAATTTTACACTCAGTACATTAATTTACCCTTTAACTCCATGTGTCAGTCTATAATTGTTTTGACTTTTTAAAAATTTCATTTCCTCTATTTTTCTATCTACGACAAAAACTTGACACATGAAAATTGTCACATGAAACCAAGGGGTTGAATAATGCTCCATTGCCAAGTCAAGAGGGTTAGTAGGTAGGAATATGTTCATGTTCAAGGCGGTACGTGAAAAAAGTTATCAAATTCATATTCCAAAGTTAAAATTATTTAACTAGTTTGAATTAAAATGGATTTTAATTAATCATTGGAATTAATTTACTAATACATTTGGAAAACCAGCTTTACATATAAATATAAGGGCGATGATATTATAAATTGGTGATAGGGATAGTTTAGCTTTGAAATATGAAAAGAGTTCAACTGTATTTCATCGTTATAAATGGCAATGATTAATTGGGGCGGTATGCACCAGCTGCCTGCCAACTTCTTCGCGTCTATTTAGTATTACTTTTCAAGTTGTTATCCCAATAAGTTGCTCTCATAAACTTTTGATATAACTACTTATTTTGACTTTGAATAACGTATTTTAATCCTTCATACTAATTAATTAAGAACTGTTTGACTAGTTTTTTTTTTTCCAAAATCAACTCTGCTACTTATAGGAAAAACTTGAAAATGAAGATTTTCAGAAAAACAGCTTGGGAAAGTACAGCCAAACTGACCATTCTTCATCCAATTATGTGCGGTGTTTAGTTGTAAATTTCTAATACAATTTGTAGCGGGCTCAAAGACACCGTTTAGGTACGATATTGTGCATTTTAATTAGGAAAATGGTCGAAACATGTTCTCAAGAGTTCATTTTAAAATTTATATTTTTCACAATTTAATTTTACATTTTTTATACCCTTATGTTTTGATTTTATATTTTTACGCTCATGTAAAACTGCTTATATATATACTATATGTACATATGTTATATATATGTTATATTTTTACTGTATATAAATATTATATACATGTTATATATCTACTATGTATTTCCTGTTTGTTATCTCCTTCATCCAACTGTTTTAACGCATATTTTATATACTTATTATAAATCTGGAGCGCAAAAAAGAGATTTGAAATAATTTTTACATAATAATGTAAAATTTAAACTTGATGAAATTTTTTTAATAATTTGATAAAAATTTAAATATAATTTGTATATCGTAACCTAGACATTTACTTAATTTACTCTTTAATTAGGTGTAGATTCTAATGAATTTAGTTGTAGGCTTTTAGTCTAAAAAGCCTCATACATCAACGGAAGTATGCATCATATTCCCAATAGGTTCATACATGTATGGTGAAACTAATCATTAGCGTCATGAACATTGTCCAATGTCTTAGTGCCCCTCTGAACTTGAAAATATTGTCCCTGGTAATTATTGAACATATATAAAGTACACTAATTTACCTCTAAATGTCATGTATAGGCTTCTTGTTATATAGAGAAAAATAAGGATCGAGAATGACGTTTTTTAACAATCAAACCAACCAAAAGCAAGTTATATTAGGTTATCGCAAGATTTTGACAATACTCGTTCCAATAGGCTTAAATTCGATAACGGTGCTAAAAACCTTGTTACCCCCTTTTCTACCGATAAGATAAAAGTTCAAAATACGAACAAGTGTTGTCAATACTGCTTATCAAAATAGAAAAATGTGACCACTGCAAGTATACAGTTTCAATGTAGTTTTAAAAGATATCGATCATACAGGGAAAGAATTCGGTTCTAAAGACCAACTAGAGTTACGGAACAAACGAAATAAGATAATTTGTATTGGAGGGTTTGGATGATAGATGGATAAATAGATAGATGTATGAACAGACTAGAGAAAATGTAAAATATATAGATGTTTCCTAAGAACAAGTTTAGTAGAGAAAAACATGCAAAATCATCAAGAATATTTCGTACACTAAATAACTTCAACAAATACGGTTCTAGACGCCCTAATATTCAATAATTCATTTCAGAGCAACACATGAGATGATTTTTCTAAATCTAGGGTAAACGAATCATGACACTTATAAAAACCTGGATAACTATAATACTATGCTTAGTAAGGGTCGCTCTCACATAGCCATATTTAGCAAGTTACCACTCCAAAAATATTGGCTCACTAAACATCGTTATAGTCACAGATCTATACACAATCTTATTAACCCCGAAATCACTCTTAAAGTTAACTCGAATGCATATAACTTGATTAATATATATGACGCAAGACGAAATACTCGTTATGACACATAGACATATCATAAATTTCGAAATAAAAAGTATAAGCAGAAAACAAAGTAAAGTTGTAAGGTATGCAAGTGAAAGCTAAAGTTGATTAAATCGTATCCACTCTTTAATGGGAGTCGTCAATTCCCGCAATTCATGCTTCTACTTTGAATTCGGTCTCTACTCGTACAGAACCTCCTCTAGGATGCTATTCTTTGTGAAATAAAAGAATGTTGAATGAAAACTTTTATTGATAAGTGCTTTGCAATTACACTCATACAACAAACGCTTCAATTTGTGTAGAAATATAGTGATCGAAATAGGAATCGAATCACTTATACATTTTTCTCGCTAAGACTTTTAACGTAGCGAAATCTAGATATTTTCACTCTCTATCTATGCACACATACTATCATTCAATGCCATACATAACCCACACATCATGCTATGAAATTGGTGTGATTTGAACCATATTTCTAGTGTGCGAAGGGTTGCGTCTATCCAAATGAAGAGTCATGTCATTGGCGAAGGGTTGCATCACTTCAATATGATTGGATGCAAAGATTCATCCTCATCCATAATAGATAGGCACCTTTTCATGATTGGCTAACCTCTAAAAGGTGTCTTTTCGGTTGGCAGTTGATGGCGGTTGATCATTATTATCTAGCGGTTGGTAGTTGAAAAGAGATAACCAATAACCGTCACTAGTCACGAGTGCGAATCATATGTCACGATCATGAATGATGATTTGTAACTTTCTGCTTATGAAGAGTAACAAGTCACGACCACGAATGGGTGTCATGATCATGACATATCTTTTTCATCATGTTTCTTCTTCGTAACTTTTCCAATATTTGACAGCTTTGATCCTAAGCCAAATCCTTGTATTCCATGCATCATTTTGCACCTTTTTCACTCTTTTTCCATAGAATTCCATCTTCGATCATTTTACTCCCAAGATTTTCTGGTTTCTACGTTTGCATAAAAAACAACTACATACCACGTGAAATCTTTTATATGAAGTATAAAATGAAACAAAACCATATCGTTTTATGATTGAAAATGTAATGATAATAAGTGTAATTATACACTTATCACACCCCCACACTTAACTTTTACCCTTCGAAGTTGGTGAAAAGCTTGGCATTTTTATGGTCAACACATGGATGTAGTCGTGGCAGCATTGGAAGAGAGGAAGGGCTGCTGAGGGTTGGTGTTATTCCAAGCTTTCTTCATCTTTTATGTTGTGAAATTTTTATGTTCGAATTGTCGAGGAGGGATCACGAATGGTGCCAAACAATTTCTAGTGCTTTCATTAATTCGAAAATGGGATCTCCATCTCGTTTGCCTTATTAAAATTAAGGGAGTTGATTGTTCGAACCAAATCATGAGAAAATATTGGGGTCGTAATGATTTTTTGGTTGGTTATGTTCTGACGCAAGGGAGATCGAGGGGAATTGTAATCTCTTAGAATTCGGAAGTATTACTAGGTACGGTTCTACAAAGGGATGATAGATGGATTTTTGTTCATTCCACTTCAAATCATTTGGAGTTTCATTAATTGTGTGTGTATGGTCCAATTAGTCATCATGATTGGAACCATCTATGGGAGGTGTTAGCTCCTATTATTTTGAGGCATCGAAATGTGATTGTTTGTGGTGACTTTAATGAAGTGTTGCATAGTTTGGAATGGCATGGGGGTTGAGTCTCTAACTCAATGCTTTCATTTAGAGATTTTATTGATGGGTGTGGGTTGTATGATATCCCTTTAAGTGGAAGGGATTATACATGGCCTAATAGTCAATCATTTTCTAGAATTGATCGTGTTCTGGTTTCTTGTGGCTTGATTGATATGTGGCCTTTGATTAATTTCACAACGGTTGAAACAAATCTTTCCGATCACTTTCCTATTGTTTTTGCATCTCATATAACATCTCCCTTAGGTTATAGACCACTCCTCTCGCTTAATTGTTGGTGGGACAATTCAAAGTTTCTTTCGTTTATTACATCAAAGTGGCTAAAATCAATAGGGAATGGGCTTCAAAAGATGTGGATTTTAGGTTGCATAAGTTGTGGGATTTTATTAAACCTTGGCATTCGATAAATTTTAGTGAGTTGGAATTGAAAATTAAATCTCTGGAATCGAATATTGTGAATCTGACATCGAGCAATGTGATTCTGCCGGTAGATATCTCCTAATGGAATTGGTCCGATTGTGATCAGAGTTGGCTTCTAGGAGGGGGAATTTCGAGAAAATCAGGAATCAGCAGTCACGGGTTCAATGGGCACTTTTGGGAGATGATAATACAAAATTTTTTCATCGAATTACATCAGCAAGATCGAGGAGCAATAGAATATGTCAGCTTGAGGTTGAGGGGGTTATGATTGATAATCAAAATTTAATTATTTCTGCCATTCAGAACTATTATATTGATTTGTTTGCGGCTCGATCAGTGGTTCCATTCTCTCTTTGGGATCTACGTTTCTGTGCGGTGCCTTCAGATGTGAACGCTATGCTCACGACCCCATTCTCGATTGGGGAAATGTGGATGGCTATGTGTTCTTGTAGTGAAGGGAAAGCCCCGGGACCAGATGGATTTAATTTCTTCTTTTATAAGTGATTCTGGAATGAATTGGAACCGTGTGTGATGGGGATTTTTAATGACCTTTATTCTTCAAGGAAGTTGCCAAATTGTATCAAAAGCTCATACACAGTCCTTATTCCGAAGGTCCTTGGATCTTCTTCGTTAGGCAATTTTTACCCAATCACGCTTATACATGGTATCTATAAGATAGTCTCTAAAGTGCTAGCGGCCCGCCTTAAGCCGAGTCTTCCGGAGTTGGTTTCAAAAAATCAATTCACTTTTATCACACAGAGAAGCATTCACAAGTGCTTGTTTGTTGCTTCAGAAGTGATCCACTCTATCCGGTATAGTAGACTTTCTTGTTTTCCATTGAAGCTTGATTTTAAGAAGGCGTAAGATTGCATATCATGGAAATTTATTGATACTGTCTTACTTAGAATGGGTTTTGGTAATAGATGGATTAATTGGCTATCGTGTTGTAGAGAGGATTCGATAACGTCAATTTTGCTTAATAGCTCTTCGTGTATTCCGGTTAAGTTACATAGAGGGGTGAATCAAGGCTATCCCATGTCACCGTTCCTTTTTATTTTAGCTATAGAGGGATTAAAACAGATGTTTAACACTAGAATTAGAGAGGGGTTAATTCCAGGTTTTCATATTAGTGATTGTTCGACTGACATTTCATTACTCTAATTCGCGGATGATACCCTTTGTTTTATTTCAGCAGACGAGGCCTTAATTCCAGTGGTTATGAGAATTCTGAGGTGCTTTGAGGTTATTTCAGGCTTGAGTATTAACTTCCATAAGAGTTCGATAATTGGGGTTTATGTAGAGAATGCTCGGGTAGTGGCTTGTGCGGGGACTCTTGGTTGTAAAGTGGAGAATTTTCCAATTAATTATTTAGGGGCTCCCTTGATTATGAATCGGATACCATTGTCATGTTGGAATCCGCTTATTGTGAAGTTTGAAAATTGACTCTAAGGATGGAAAAGCCAATGCTTATCGTATAGTAGAAGAGTGGTGTTGATTAAATCGGTATTAGCCTCACTCTCTATCTATTTGTTATCAATTTATAGGTTACCCTCTCCAGTGAACGAGAAACTAATCCAAATCATGAGGAATTTTCTTTGGAAAGGAGATACTTCTAGTAGGGGTATTAGCAAAGTTAGTTGGGATACGTTTTCTTTATCTAGAAGTGAAGGGGGCCTTTTCATTCGAGATTTCAAGGTTGTGAATTGTAGTCTTCTTCTCAAGTGGATTTGGAGAACTAGAGTTGGAGAGAAGGATTCGTTATGGTTTGATGTGTGCGTTAGGAAGTGTGATTTTTTGAATTGGGTGATTTTGGAGAATATGGAATTGAGGTGCCTATCTCATATTTGGAGAGGGATTCTTTCATGTTGTGATGCAAGTGGGAATTTTTGGGATGTCTTCAAGTCTAATATTAAAGTGTCAATGATAAATGGAATGAATTGCTCCTTTTGGTATGACAATTGGACATCAGAATTATCTCTTGCCATGATGTTTGAAGATATCTTTATTTTATGTATTCAGAAGAATTGTTCCGTTTTAGAGGGTTGCTGTATTTGTTTGGTTTAGCCCCTTTTTCAAGACCCTTTTGGAAATGTAATATGAGGTTGTCAAAGCGGGATTGATGCGAGTAACTTCGGTAATGGATTAAATTATCGAATGCCCATATTTTGGAACTTGGACAAACGAGGGGGCTGTTTCGACAATGGTGGGGTTTGAGGGGGCTGTTTCGGTTGGGACTGTATTGGGGGGTTGTTTCGGTTGGGACAGTGTCGGGAGGGATTGTTTCGGCTGCAATAGGGTTGACATGGGGAGGGGATGCGGACAATTTTGAGTGGTTGGGTGGTGGTGAGTCTCGGACGTTCTCGGCGAGGTGATTTGTTTCAAGTTACTATAAAAAGAATGCAAGGAATGTGACATTGGACTTTAACATAATATGGGGATCATGTATCCCGCCTAAGGTTAAATCTTTGGATGGCTTATCTTCCATGGTAGATTACCAACTAAGACATTCTTATTACAAAGAAGTCGTATTGATAATAAATTGTGCCCTTTTTGCAATGGGAATGAATATATGGAGCATGCACTTTTTCATTATTGAAAGGCTCATATTATTTAGTGTGACTTGTTCTGTTTGGTTGGTGTTGTGGTAACAATTCCGGGGAGCGGCCATGATTTTTTAGCGTGGTGGCAATCTCTCTTTCAGTTGGGCCCGAGATGGGACTTTGCTATGTCTTGGTGGTTCTTCATTGCTTGGAAAATTTGGAGAAGAAGAAATAAAATGATTTTTGATGATCTACAAAGACAGGATGATATAGTGCTAGCAAGCTTTTACCATTGTCGTTCTATTGTTTCTTCTAATAAGAGGTCGTTACCTTTTGGAGGGAATGATTTATTCATCCATCCAAATATCTTACTTGATTGTACATAACATTATGTTCTCCATTGGAGGACCATTATTAATATAAAAGAAAGAGGAGTGGGTGTTTTGTAGTTAAGCGGCCGCATCTACCTAGTTGGGACGGTCACCCTGAAATTTTCACCCACCCTAATCTTTTTCTGACGGAGGAACACATTGTTCTTCCGGAGGTTATTTAAAAAAATGATTTATCGCATGCACATAAAAATCTTCGTATTCGTGACTTCGGGTAAAAAATCCTAGTAGAGCCTAGCCGTTGGTGCAACCATTCCATCACAATCCTCACCCTCCACCATTCTCGATGGAGTTTGATTAACCCTCCACCTACTTCATCCATCCGCTTCATTACCTTTCCTATTTCACCAACCTTTAACCTAAATTACAGCCTCATACTTGTTCCCTTCCTTTAGTAGCAGTGACCTTGCAACCTCTATTTTGTTTTTCGATCATCTATCATATCTATCACCCTATATCTTACTACGTAAACTCAACTAGCCTTAACCCCTCTGTTTCAAAGCCGATAAAAAATCTTATGGCTTCAAGGAACCCTAGCCCAGCAATCACCCAAGTCTTCATCATCAGTCGTTGTCTTTCAATGTTCCTCAGCAGACTTATCGAAAACCACCTTCTCCCCCTACTATTTAATAACCCTCAGCCTCTCCCTCCAAATCATACTAGCCATTCAAACCATCTACAATACCAGTTTTGACCAAATCAAAATCATAAAAACTTGAACAACTTGTCATTGCCTTTGCAAAACACCCTGAATCCGAATAAGCTTTACTTTGAAAATTTTCCAAATGCATATGATGTGGGAGCCATGTTAAGGATTTTAAAGAAGTGTGGTATTTTTGGTTGGGTATACATGGGAAGGAAGAAGAATATGCGCAATCTTAATTTTGGTTTTATTACCCTTGATGGATCGCTTCCCCAACATGAAGCGATTTACAAATAAATTAGGTCACAATTGGGATTGTTAAATTTGAGCTTTCAAGTCTAAGTTCTTTAAATCAACTATGGCTCCAAACTGAGAGAAGGCGAAGATGGCCGTTCCTAAGAAGAGACCCATTTTTCATGAGTAACCTAGAGATGAATAGTCTTATGAAAATGTTGTGGTTAATGAGAAGGAGAAAAATCGTGTGTCCTCCATGCTTCCCCAGGTCTCAGTTGACTAAGTCCAAGATAGATCTCTTTGTTAAAGTTGCACCATGGAAAGCTAAGTCTTGCTTAGCTAAATTGATTAATATGGCACATGTCAAAAATATGTTTGAGTTGATTTTTTAGCGTGGTTATGAGATTGATTTTGCTACCCCGGTTGGCGGGATTGTCATGATTTTATCTTTTAATTCTATTATTGTTTTGAATGAATTCTTGGAGGGTGAATGGAATGTGTTACGTCACATTATATGTGATGTTCAAGAAATACCATTTGATTTTGTTCCAACTGAAGGTATCATGTATGTGGATTTTATGGACATTTCTTCATCCATTGTTGTTAGACATGATGTATGTCGTAGAGATAATTAGGGTTATATATCTATTGGTTAATCAAGACAGTAATTGAACATGCAAACGTTGCAAGGCGGAATTTTAAAACTTAAAATTAACCTAAGGATCTCCTAAGCATGCCTTGATTGATATAATATAAGTTAAAACGTTTCTTAGATGCTTTTATGTTTATAAAGTTTATAAAAGAAACCTAGCATCTAAGTTTAGAACATTACCATTTGATGCGTGCTTTCTCTTTCTTTGGTTGCGGTGTTCCCTTAGAGCAATTCGATAGAACTTCGTTAGCATGAGCCTCCAAACTAGGATGGGCTTTACGATTTATCCACATGGATCTTCACCGACTCGTTGAGTTAGAACCTGTTAGTAGACAGCAGCTGTTAGCCGCTTGAAAACCAACCTGAAAATAAAACTGAGAAGGCTCACTTTAATTAGAAAGTGCCTTCATAAGAATTCTTCGTTGTTTGAAGAAAATCATGTAGGATCTCACATAACGAATGAAGAAAGAGATGTCGAACTCTGAGAGATAATCTGAGCTGAAGTATGGAATAAAGAGGAGCTGTAGGCCTCTATATAGGGAATAATGGGGAGTGATTGACTCCCCCTCAAACACAAAGTTGGATGGGAATATTCCCATCCCACATAGCGGGTTAGCACGTGGGTCACTTGGACTGCGGGCTACGGGCTGCCCGTGAAAGCGCTACCGTGGGCAACGCTTGTGGGCTTGCAGCCCACTAGCGAGTGCGAGCTTACCCTGCGTGCTAGGGCCGTGAGCTTTTTAGCTTGTGGGGCACCTGCACAGACCCCACTCCAAACATCCCATGTTCGTTTGGGCCCACTCACAATAGGATAAATTCCCTTGCTCCGCTCCATGCTATTTTTTTTATTTTCTCTTTATTACCTTTAATTATTAATTCGGTCTAACCAATTAATAATTCTTCTAACGAATTCGACAATCAGATATTCTCAGCATAGACCCAATCTATAGGTTCTTTACTTAGTTTGATAAAGACCCAAAGTGTGTGACCTCATAGGATCCCAAAGTATTGAGCTGCTAGAGGTTAACCTAAACTTAGCTTCCCATCCGTGAACCTTTAGGCTTAGTATTCCAAACCGATATGGAACCCCATAGCTCTAGATGATCAAATAGGCTTTTTAGAAAAGGCGTATGATCCCTCGATACTTGGAAGATCATGTGCTTGTGACTTGATCCAGTTCTACAGTAGTAACCAATACAATACACTCCTTCCATCGGGTTAAGTACCATCCAGTTTATTGAGCTCGGATCAAGTGTCAACTCATGTAATAGTCATAGCTATCCTAGAATTAGACTTGTTCACGAAGAATACCACTCGGCCATTATGTATTAAGATTGACTAGAAACCTGCTCTATCAATCTTATACTCTGATCAGAGGTTTATGAGTGTGCCACTTCAATATCAAGAGCGACGGATCTCATCTTGACTACTCTGGCTTACCAACATGTGATCATCACTATACTCGTAATCACTCGTGTCATCCTAATCCCCAGGGTATGAATAAGTATGACCCAAAGTATAGCAACTCCTACACAAGGTAACCATCATCTCAGGTCTTATGATACTTGTATTGCTACTACAATAAGACCTGACACCAACACATGGATATAGTTATTTCCGAGTGTCTATCTTATAACGATCTCTAATGTATTACCCGAATACATTCATGTGTTACCTCAAGGTACCACCTTCAGCTCGTGAGATTGGCTCCTTGGATCTAATCCAAGGAGTAAGCTTGCACATGCTAATCTATCCATTCCATTGATGTCTAGTCTCAATGAAACTATGACTATGGATATTTAGACTATTCATATTAACACGTATGTGCAGTTCTCACACCACATAGCTCCCACTAGGCCACCGCACTTTTACGCTATGAAGTAGTCACGGACTTTGTCTCATCAATGCGCATATACATATTTAATACTATACATATATGATACCAGTAAGATACATAAATTAATTAAAAGCACTGATATACAACAAAGATGCCTTAATTATTATTTATAACAATTTGAAACTGTTTGTACATTATAGCTAATAAAGATATATTGCCATAATTGCCTCTAGGGCATACATCATGTATAACAATCTCCCACTTGCATAAGAGTCAATTACACATGTGCTTTTTACCATACTCATTAACATGCATGTAATGTTTAACCTGAGCCAATGGCTTAGTCAGCCCATTTGCTAGATTCTGATCCTTCAGGATGTATTCTAAATCTATATCTTTCTTGGCTACTATCTCCTGAATGAGATGGTATTTTCTAAGAACATGTTCATTTTTTTCTAACGAGACAGTGGTTCCTTTGCTTGAGCAATAGTCCCATTGTTATTGTAATAGACCACTATTGGATTTACAATGCTGGACACCACACTGAGATCACCAATAAATTCCTTAAGCCAGACAGATTGGTTAGCCACTTCTAAAGCAACCATGTACTCAAATTTTATGGTTGAATAGGCAGTCGTATCCTGTTTAAAACTTTTTTAAACTACTGCCCCTCTGTTTAACATAAGCACATATCCTGACAAATACTTTTAATGAAAACTCACGTAGGTGTATCCCTTTAAAGTGATATCACCTTCTCCATATACTAAAAACATATCCTTAGTTCTACGTAAGTACTTAAGGATAGTTTTTAATGGCCACCCAATGCTTCTCACCCAGGTCATATTGAGATTTGCTTGTGAAGCTCAACACATGTGAGACATCAGGCCGAGTGCATACCATAGCATACATGATGGAACCTATCGCTGAGGCATAGGGTATTCCATTCATGCGCAGTCTCTCCTCTTATGTTCTTGAACACTCAGATTTAGAAAGGTTAACCTCGTGAGACAATGGGAGATTACCCTTTCTTGACTGCTCAAGGTTAAATCTAGACAAAACCTTATCTATGTATGTACTTTGTGAAAGACCTAGTAGCCTTCTAGATCTAACTCGGTAGATCTTTTTACCAAGTATAAAAGCTACTTCTCAAAGGTCTTTCATGAGGAACTTCTTTCACAACCATGAGTAACTGTCCGAAGAAAAGTAATATTGTTTCCTATCAGTAATATGTCATTGGGATATATTACAAGGAAAATGATTGCACTCCATCTAACTTTCTTATATACACATGGCTCATTAGCATTTGACAAAAAATCAATTTCTCTTATTGTCTCGTCAAATCTAATATTCCATCTCTTTGATGCTTGCTTAAGACCATAAATGGACTTCTTCAACTTACATACCTTTGAGCCATCCTTGGATATAAAACCCTCGGGTTATGCCATAAACACATCCCTGTCCAAATTCCCATTAAGGAATGCTGTCTTCACATCCATCTACCAAATCTCATAATCGTAATGAGTGGCGATGACAAGGAGTATCCTGATAGACTTTAGCATGACCACTAGTGAAAAGGTTTCATCATAGTTAATGCCTTCTTTTTGACTATACCCTTTTGCACCTAGCCTTGCTTTATAGGTAACTATGTTATCGTCCATGTAAATTTTCTTCTTGAAAACCCACTTGCATCTTATGGGCCTTATCCCACTTGAAGCATCAATCCAACTCTAGATTTGACTTTTGTACATGGAGTCCATCTTCGACCTCATTGATGTAAGCCATTTGTCAGGTTCTGAGCCTTCCATTGCCTCCTTGTAAGTCCTCGACTCATCATGTTCCATAAGGAAGAGATGTTTATCATTAGTGATGAGAAACCCCTATCACTCGGGAGCGATTGGAGCCCAGCCTGACCTATGTAATGTCAGTGTTATTGTAGGCTGTTCCATGCTTACATTATCTTGTGGAATAGGAGTAGGTATAATCAATTGATTATCTATTTGATCTTCTTGAGTGCCTAACTTAAGATTGTTTCCACTAGATTTCGCAAGTATATACATCTTCTCGAGGAATTGAGCATTTTTTTGAAATAAGGACTTTTTGTTCCTTGGGATCAAAGATGGTATACCCTATAGTCTCCTTAGGGTAACTTATAAATAGACACTTACCAGACTTAGCACCCAGCTTTTCTGAACTCATCCTCTTTATGTAAGCAGGACATGCCCAAACTCTCAGGTGAGAAAGAGTGGGTTTCTTACCATACCATAATTTGTATGGAGTTTGATCAACTAATTTAGAGGGCATTCTATTTAGAATATAAACTACGTTCTCAAGTGCATAAGCCCAAAAGTATCTGCTGAGTTTTGCTTGGCTCATCATGGACCGAACCATATCGAGTAGGGTTCGATTTCTCCTTTTTGACACTCCATTGTGTTGGGGTGGATAAGGAGGTGTTCACTAGGATAAAATACCATCATCCCTTAGATAATCTTGAAACTCTTGGTTAAGTATTCACCATCTCGATCAGATCAAATGGTTTTGGCACTTTTCCTAAGTAGTTTCTCTACTTCAGTTCTAAACTCTTTGAATTTCTCAAAACTTTCAAACTGTGCCTCATAAGGTACAAATAACCATATAGCGAGTAATCATCGATAAAGGTTATGAAGTAGATGAAACCCTCATGTGTCTTAAAACTCATTAGACCACATACATCAGAATGTATTATTTCCAAAGTACTAGTAGCACGCTGTCCCTTTTCTTTGAAAGGTTTCTTAGTCATCTTCCCCTTTAAACAGGGTTCACACGCACTATGGGATTCCCATTCCATTGCGCCTAAGTCTCCACATTTGTGTAACTTAATTAAGCGAGTCTCATTTATATGGCCTAGACCACAATGCCATAGGTATGAGGATTTCTCATTATCCAATCTCGATTTCTTAACAATGTTCATATTTAGAATTTCAGTTTTAGTATCTAGAATGTAAATGCCATCCATAGATATTCCACAAGCATAAAGAACATTATCATGTTGAATTTGCCATTTATTATTAGAAAATAAAATTTCAAATCCATCTATTGCTAAAAGCACAACATAAATAATATTCTTAGTGACAGCAGGAATATAATAGCAATTGTTCAAAACTAAAACTAGGCCACCAAGCAAACTACAGCTATTTTAGCAACCCGTGCTCCATTTCCAAGTCTTAGGTCCATTTCACTCTTTGTAAGACTCCTACTATTCCACAATCCCTGCATAAAAGTACAGATATGAGTACCATAACTAGTATCTAATACCCAAGTAGACTCATAGGGAACTATAGAGAAACTCTCTATCATGAACATACCTGAAGTGGATACCTTACTTGGCATCTTCTTCACTTGTTTAGAAATCAGAGCTCCTAACTCATGTGTCATTTCGGTACTTTTCATGAGTCTTCTCTTAACCTTGAAAGCCCTAGACTTTCTTATCTTTCGATCCTCAGCAACAAGTTGATTCTCAAGTTTATTTCTAAAACTGTATATCATATTGTTCCAATAGGTCTACCATCTCGAAAAAATTACAATAATCACTGATGCATAGAAATCTGTTTTGAAAATGCCATACCTATGTAGTAGACCTTTCAATACAATCTATTTCAAGGTATCCTGATCATAAGTAACTCCCATTTTCTTTAACTATTCAGAGTTATCATAAATAATCATGGCAAACTCAACTGTTGAGGTGTCAGCCCTAAGACTTGCAGATAGCATGAATTTTTTAGGTTCATCCATCATTACAAGTTGCACAATTATTGACTTGAGGTCCATACTTTTGTGTACCTTGGAAATATAGTGTTGAGCATGAAGTTCATTACGAAATCATTGTCTCTTTTGTGCTTCACGTACTTAACAATTTAATAAATGAAAGGATCTTCTTCGGGGAGTTCGGGATATGGATCATTTAGTACATAATTCAGACCAAGGCTCTTTAGTAACCTTGTCACACACTCGAACCACTCATGAAAGTTATCTCCTTTGTACAAATTGTTGGCAATCGGATGCATATAAGTGTTAGTGTTCTTATTCAACCTAGATTTAAGATAGAATTTTTTTAGACATTAGTATATGTACATGCATTTAATATAAGGTCTTTAATTAAATACATATTTCCTACTATTTTCTCGACATTCAAATAGCCCCTTCTATTTAAATTATGGAAATTTGGTTCAACCAATTTTCCTTAGTAGGTAGCATCGATAGCCACTCATCATAACCCCTGCTATAACAGGTTAAGCCATAACAAGATAAACATGGTTGGAACCCATCCATTTGCATCTCATGCAATTGCTAATCCATTTGAGTTCTCTTTCTCGAGACTTGCGTACCCAATTGTATGACTCCTCAAATGTGTCTCTAATCTGGCATTAGCTCCAATAATACTACCTTAATATTGTTGTGGGGATTTTATTGGTGCCACTGGTCTCACCCTAGTCTAGGTCTTATATGATGGATATCATTATGAAAATAATAATTCCGGGCTATTTAGAATTATTGACTCTAAGGGAAAATGCTCAGGACTGGTATATCATAATCATTCCATTATGCCAAGACTCCACATAGCATGCAAAACAAACGAGGTCCATGTTTAAGTCATTGCACCTATGTCTATAAGTTTTAATTTAACAACTTAAACCACATTTGTAAAACCATATGTGGAATCCAATTCCCATATTAAAAATCAACTAAGTCATAAAAGTCCCTTGGGTACTTTTGAATCTAATACCAATGGAGATTTCTTGGTAGGAGAAACCCCCCTTAAAGTGAATGAGAAGCCAAGTCCAATCCTTACCAAAATAACCACGGGTACTTCAATTTGTAGTACCATAGATAACTATGGTTTAAAGATTTCATTCTTTAACTGAGTGAAGTTCAAGAAGACCCTCAATCAAAGCATTTACACGTGTAGTAAAACATTGCTAATTTATATGATAATCATTGATAAGTGTATAATTACACTTATTATCATGATATTTTCAATCATAAAACGATATGGTTTTGAGTCATTTTATGCTTTATATAAAAGATTTCACGTGGTTTGTATTTGTTTTTTATGCAAATGCAGAAACTAGGTAAATCTTGGGAGTAAAATGATCAAAGATGGAATTCTATGTAAAAAGAGTGAAAAAGGTGCAAAAAGATGCATGGAACACAAGGATTTGGCTTAGGATCGGAGTTATAAAAAATAGGCAAAGTTGCAAAGAAGAATTATGAAGAAACGCATGGTTCACGATTGTGACACCCATTTGCGGTCACGACTTGTTACTCTTCATAAGCAGAAAGTTACAAATCAATATTCACGATCGTGACATGTGATTCGTGCTTGTGACTTATGACGGTTATTGGTTATCTCTTCTCAACTACCAACCACTAGATAAGAATGATCAACGGCCATCAACTATCAACCGAAAAGACACCTTTTGGAAGTCAACCAATCATGAAAAGGTTCCTTTCCATTATAGATTAGGCTGAATCTTTGCATCCAATCATATTAAAGTGATGCAACCCTTGGCCAATGGACACGACTCTTCGTTTGGATAGACGTAACCCTTCGTACTATATAAATAGAGTTTAAATTCAACCAATTTCATGGCATGGTGTGGGCAATAAGTGTAGGCATTGAATAGTAGTGTGCATGTATGATAGAGAGTGAAAATATATAGATTTTGCTATGTTCAAAGTCTTAGTGAGAAAAATGTATAAGTGATTTGATTCTTATTTCAATCACTAGATTTCAACACAAATTCGAGCGATTGTTGAATGAGTGCAATTGCAAATCACTAATCAATAAAAGTTTTCGTTCTTCAACATTCTTTTATTCAATATTCACAAAGAATAGCATCCTAGCGAAGGTTCTGTACGAGTCGAGACCAAATTCAAAGTAGACGCAGGAATTGCGGGAATTGATGACTCCCATTAAAGAGTGGATATGGTTTGATCAACTTTAGCTTTCAGTTGTATACCTTATAACTTTAGTTTGTTTTCTAGTTATACTTTCTATTTCGAAATTTATGATATGTTTATGTGTGATAATGAGTATTTCATCTAGCGTCATTTATATTAATAAAGTTATATCCTTTCGAGTTAACTTTTAGAGTGATTTTGGGGTTAATAAGATTGTGTATAGTCACTGGATCTGTGATTATAATGCTGTTTAGTGAGCTAACATTTTTGGAATGGTAACTTGCTAAATTTGGTTATGTGATATTAAGCATAGCAATATTGTTATCCAGGTTCTTATAAGTGTCATAATTCGTTTACCTTAGATTTAGAAAGGTCATCTCATGTGTTGCTCTGTGATGAATTATTTAATATTAGGGCATCTAGAACCATATTTGTTGAAGTTATGTAGTGTATGAAATTTTCTTGATGATTTTGCATGTTTTTCTCTACTATACTTGTTCTTAGGAAATATCTCTATAGTTTACATCTTCTCTAATCTGTTCATGCATCTATCTATTCATCAGTCTATCAACCAAACAATCCAAACCCTACAATTTATCTTATTTCTTTTGTTCCGTAATTCTTGTTGGTCTTCATAACCGAATTCCTTCCCTGTGGGATCGATATCTATTAAAACTGCATCGAAACTATATACTTCCAGTGGTCACCATTTTTCTATTTGATAAGCGGTATTGACAACACTTGTTCGTATTTTGAACTTTTAACTTATCGATAGAAAAGTGAGGAACAAGGTTATGGGCACCGTTACCGAATATAAGCCTATCGAAACAAGTATAGTCAAAATCTTGCAATCAAGTTTTTGGCACCGTTGCCGGGTAAGGCAAGTGCGTTCTAGAGATCAAATTGCTAGAGAGCAGGAAATTATATTTATGTGTCAATAGATTTATTTATTTTTGATTTTAAGTATTTATATTTTGTTATTAACGTATTTTTCTTACTTATTCATTGAGTTTTCTTTCTAGCATGTGCATGCCAAGTATGCGTAGTTCGAGGAAAGTTCGGTATCTTTCGAATCAGAAATAAAATGATTTGGTAAGAGCAGAAATAGTTGTATATTTTTGTATGTGTTTTAAAGTTAGTGTTGTTTTAAAATAAAAGAAAAGAACAAATTTTTTGGATTTTAAACATATCACGATCGTGACCAGTTTCACACTCGTGAATTAAGTTATCAAAACATTCTGTTTCTTTATGGAGAAAGTCACGATCGCGACTAGCTTTCGCGATCGTGACTTGTGCGATTTTACAGCAGTTACTGCTGTAATGGCTCTATTTCCTAACGGTTATAATTGTATATATACATTGAAACAGCCATAATTACAAAATTTCCTATATAAATAAATACTTTCCTAAATGATTTTCACAAATCAATCACTCTTTTACACAAATACAATCTCTTGTAAACAAGTTTTCTCTGTTTTTCCAAATCAAACACAAATCTTTCTTTCTTGAATTCAATGGCTCCCAAGAAATCTGCAGCAACTAAGGAAAAGAACAAATTGGTTAACCTACAAAACAAGTATGGATGCCCTTTTCCAATTTATAGTGAAGAAGAAGTTGAAAGATACTTGAGAATGAAGAACTTTGATTTCCAAGGTACACTTCTCTACGATCCTACTTTTGCTATTGATGTTGGGATTCATGCGTAAGTAGAAGAGTATTTTTCGCTATTTATATTGGAGAAATTTGTGAATATGCGATTTCCATTTATCGAGGGATAGGTCCTCGAGTTTTTGGTTATTGTTACGGAAGATGGGAACTTTTTGAAGTGGAAATTCAGGAATGGAGGGGAGCAGTATACGTTTACTTTAATGGATTTGATTAAGTGGTTTAATTTGGGAGAAACCTATGAACAGATTGGTAAAGAAGAAGATAATGATTTAAAGGATTTTTGGACAGAGTTAACGGGATTGGATCGATCCAATGTCAAAAACTCGTCCAACAAAAACATTCAGAGTAATAGCCTTCTCTACCTTCATAAGTTTATTTCTTAAAGTCTTTTCTTCCGACACGAAACTACTAAAGTGTCGATGAAAGACTTGGTTATATTGGAGTGTGCGGTATCACAATTACGACCAAAGTTTTCGATGAATATGTTGGAGTCCATCTCTAGTCTTATTACACATAAAAAGGTTAGAGTTGGAGGTGCAAATATGATTTGCGGGATTATTTTGGGGGAGAAGAACCAACTACCATACCAATGTAGTCCAAGAGAGAAATTTAACTTTTTGGGATGAGTATATATGAAGAGAGCAGGATTGGTCAAAGAAGATGAAGGAAAATTTACGTTTCTACCGTATGGAGTAAGGGTAAGGAAGCTAAGATCGACAGATGGATCTACTTCTCGAGAAAACCAAAAAGATGAAGAAATTGAAGAGGTTTAAATCGGAAGTAGTGGATTAAGACAAGCCTCTAGAAGTACACAAGATACTTAGAGAGGAAAGTTCATCAAGGATGTCAACCAAGCATGCCTAGACACAGGCTCCATACAGCAAGATGTTCGTCAACTAATGAAATCCAATAATTCTTTGAACCGCAAGTTGAATACATACTTCAGAATGAAGAATTTGGATATCTCGCCGAGTCCTCCAGATTTAAGTTCAAATGATTAAAATGGGTTCAATTTCTTTTTCTTTTATTTTATTTTATTTGTGTGTGATTAGATTAGTTTAGTTTTAGAATTTTTTTAAAGTCTCTCACAATGAGGATATTGTGTTCTTTAGTGTGGGGGGGGGGATACCAAAAATCCAAAAAAATCAAATAAAATTAAAAAATTGAAGAATTTGAAAATTTTTCTTGATTTTGTGTTGTTTATACATTATCCATACCTCTGCTATACTAACATATGTTCCAAGGTTATTTTGAGTGTTAGGTATTTCAAGTTTGATGTTAGTGCATATTTCGAACAAGTTATTTCGAGTATGACCACACGTTGTGAGTGAGCGTTTTGGCACAACATTTAGCATTTGGCAAGGATGAGTTATGAGTAACATTCAGAAGCAACATTCCAAGTGAGTTTCGATATATATTTCAATGCAACATGAATTAGTATAAGTTTTATAGGTTTAGTTTAATGCTACTGATAAGTTTTAAGTGGAGTAATATCTAGTAGTGTTCTTACCATGAGTTTTATATGCTATTCTCGAATACGTCCTATAAGTATTGAGTGTGTTTAAAGTTTTGGGAAACTATAGCCATAATACGTTGAAAGTGATCAATAAAGGATGAGGGTATTAAGAGAGAAAAATCAAAAGAAAGAGAGGATAACCAATGAGTTATGCAAAAGGTGAGGAATGGTACGGAGTAGAAACTGCAACCATTCAATGAGTGAAAAAAAGAAAAGTAGCATAGCATGAAAAATGAGTGCAAAGTACAAATCTATACTTCTAAAAAATATGCTTGAAAGAAAGAAAAAAATGAGAGAAATTGGTATGGAGCATAAAATGCAACCTCTAAAAAAAGGGGAGAGTGGTATGGAGCATAAAATGCAACCACTAAGAGTGTTTTAGCATCCTAGGTTACCTAAAAATTCCTTGAGATCAAACTTTCCAAAGTGTCCTCCCTTTGTCCTTTATACTTTATACTATACTTGAGAGAAGGAAATTTTTGAGTGAGCATATAACACTTATATGATGATGCAATTTGATTGACCCTCCATTAAGAGAAAAGGTATGCTACTAGAATATATAAATTGCGCATTACTAATTTGTGGGAAATTTTGAACTTTTACTTGAACTTTATGCAACGTGGGAATGTGATACTCACTATGATAGTCTTTTGCCAAATGAGGTATGAACTTGAATACTATTTTAAGCACTTCTGTTGTGTTTACCTTGATGACAAGGCAAAAGTTAAGTATGGAGGTGTGATAAGTGTATAATGACACTTATTATCATGATATTTTCAATCATAAAACGATATGGTTTTGAGTCATTTTACACTTCATATAAAGATTTCACATGATTTGTAGTTATTTTTTTATGCAAATGCAGAAACTAGGTAAATCTTGGGAGTAAAATGATCAAAGATGGAATTCTATGTAAAAAGAGAGAAAAAGGTACAAAAAGATGCGTGGAACACAAGGATTTGGCTTAGGGTCGGAGTTATAAAAAATCAGCAAAGTTGCAAAGAAGAATTATGAAGAAAAGTATGGTTCACGATCGTAACACCCATTCACAGTCGTGACTTGTTACTCTTCATAAGTAGAAAGTTTCCAACCAATAGTCACGATCGTGATACATATATCGTGCTCGCGACTTGTGATGGTTATTGGTCAACTCTTCTCAACTACTAATAGCTGGATAAGAACAATTAACCGCCATCAACTGTCAACCAAAAAGACACCTTTTGGAAGTCATCCAATCATGAAATGGTGCCTTTCCATTATGGATGAGGATGAATCTTTTCATCAAATCACATTGAAGTGATGCAACCTTTCGCCAATGGACACGACTCTTCGTTTAGATAGACACAACCCTTCATATTCTATAAATAGAGTTCTAATTCAACCAATTTCATGGCATGGTATAGGCAATAAGTGTAGGCATTGAATAGTAGTGTGCATGTATGATAGAGAGTGAAAATATATAGATTTTGCTACGTTCAAAGTCTTAGAGAGAAAATTGTATAAGTGATTCGATTCTTATTTTGATCATTAGATTTCTACACAAATTCGAGAGATTGTTGTATGAGTATAATTTCCAACATTTATCAATAAAAGTTTTTGTTCTTCAACATTCTTTTATTCGATATTCACAAAGAATAGCATCCTAGGGGAGGTTCTGTACGAGTCGAGACCGAAATCAAAGTAGACGTAAGAATTGCAGGAATTAATGACTCCCATTAAAGAGTGGATACTGTTTGATCAACTTTAGGTTTCACTTGCATACCTTACAACTTTACTTTGTTTTCTAGTTATACTTTCTATTTCGAAATTTTTGATATGTCTATGTGTCATAACGAGTATTTCATCTTGCGTCATTTTATATTAATCAGGTTATATGCTTTCAAGTTAACTTTAAGAGTGATTTTGGGGTTAATAAGATTGTGTATACTCACTGGATCTGTGATTATAATGTTGTTTAGTGAGCTAACATTTTTAGAATGGTAACTTGCTAAATATGGCTATGTGAGAGCGACCTGTATTAAGTATAGTATATTGTTATCCAGGTTCTTATAAGTGTTATAATTCATTTACCTTAGATTTAGAAAAGTCATCTCATGTGTTGCTCTATGATGAATTATTGAATATTAGGGAGTCTATAACCGTATTTGTTGAAGTTATCTAGTGTATGAAATTTTCTTGCTGATTTTTCATGTTTTTCTCTACTATACTTGTTCTTAGGAAATATCTATATAGTTTTCATCTTCTCTAATCTGTTCATGTATCTATCTATTCATTAGTCTATCAACCAAACCATCCAAACCCTACAATTTATCTTAAATCTGTTGTTCCGTAACTCTAGTTGGTCTTTAGAATCGAATTCCTTCCCTGTGGGATCGATTTCTTTTAAAACTACATTGAAACTGTATACTTATAGTGGTCACCATTTTTCTATTTGATAAGCGGTATTGACAACTCCTGTTTGTATTTTGAACTTTTAACTTATCGGTAGAAAAGTGCGGAACAAGGTTATTGGCACCTTTACCGAATATAAGCCTATCGGAACGAGTATAGTCAAAATCTTGCGATCAATCACCTAGACAAAGTTTGAGCAAAACTTTAATCTAGGTATCACATCATTTTCTATAACAAGAATTGACGGGTACTTCGATTCGTTGTACCATGGACAACTATGATTTAAAGAATTCATTTTTTAATTGAGTGAAGTTCGGGATGACCCTCAATTAAGGGATTTACACGTGTGGTAAAAGATTGCTAATTTATATGATAATCACGTAGACTAAGTTTGAGCAAAACCTTAATCTAGTTATCACATCATTTTCTATAACAGGAATTAAAACCTAAGTATGCATAATATACTTTGATGAAGTAAAAGAAAATATCATTTTAACATATTATAATCAATCATGCATACTATAAGGCTGACTCTGATACTGTTGGTTCATCAAGACAATAATTGAACATGCAACGTTGCAAGGTAGAAATTCAAAACTTAAAATTAACGGACTTAAAATTATTAGGGTGATATATCAAACGGATTCAAATTAACAAGCTGAAGGTGATACATTGGAGACCGCTATAAGAAAGACACTCAGAAATAACTTTATCCATGTCTTGGTATCATGTTTTATTGCAGTAGTAGCACAAATATCCTCAAACTTGAGATACTAGTTACCTTATGTAGGAGTTGATATACATTGGGTCATACTTATTCATAACCTGGCGATTAGGATGATACGGGTGATTATGAGTGTAGTGATGATCACATGTTGGTAAGTCGAGTAGTCAAGATGGGATCCATCGCTCCTGATATAGTGATATAATGGGAGATGGACCTTAGGGCCTCTTGTTGAAGAGATACACTCATAAACCTCTAATCAGAGTATAAGATTGATAGAACCACTTTCTAGTCAATCTTGATACATTATGGCGAGTAGTGTTCTATGTGAACAAGTCTAATTCCAAGATAGCTACGGTTATTACATGAGCTGATACTTAATCCAAGTTCAATAAACTGGATGATACTTAACTTGATGGAAGGAGTGTATTGTATTGGTTACTACTGCAAAATCAGATCAAGTCACAGACACGTGAAATTCCAAGTATCGGGCGATCATACGCCTTTTCTAGAAAGCCCATTTGATTGTCTAGAGTAATGAGGTTCCATATCGGTCTGGAAGATTGAGCCTAAAGGTTCTTGGATGGGAAGCCAAGTTTAGGTTAACCTCCAGTAGCTCTATACTTCGGTATCCTATGAGGTCACACATTTTGGGTCTTTACTGAACTAAGTAAAAAACCTATAGACTGAGTTTATGCCCAAGAATATTTAGTTTGTTGAATTAGTTGAAGGAATTATTAATTGGTTGGATTAGATTAATAATTAAAAAGGATTACAGGAGAAAATAGGGAAATTGCAAGGAGCGGAGCAAGGGATTTTTTCCTTTTACGAGTGAGCCTCCAACGAACATGGGTTGTTCGGAGTGGGGCCTACGCAGCTGCCCTGCAAGCTAAAAATCTCGCAGGCTACTAGCGCAATGGGTAAGCCCGCGCGGGCTTGTGGGCACAAGGGAAGCCCATTTGGGCTTGCCTTGTGGAGGTAGTGGGGGTTAGCCCACGGGTCCTAGAAATCTGCACGACTGACCCATTTTGTGGAATGGGATTTTCCTATCCCACATTGTTAATTGAGGGGAGTTTTCAACTCCTCTCTCCCTATAAATAGGCCTTCCATTCTCCTATCATTAGTACTTCAACTTAGCCTTTCTCCCAAAGTTCGACATCTTTCTTCACAGGATTTTGCAAGATTCTCCACAAGTTTCTCATAGCGATTAAGAATTCTTTAGAAAGCTCTTTCTATTTTGAAGTGAGCCTTCTCAGTTAATATTTTTAGGTTAGTGTTTGAGCGGTCTAGCAGCTGGTGTCTACTAACGGGTTCTACCTCAAAGGAGGTTTTGGTCGGTGAAGATCTATGTGGATCAATCATAGAGGCTATCCTAGTTTGGAGGCTAGTGCCAACAGAGTTCTGTCGAATTACTCTAAGGGAACGCCGCATCCAAAAGAGAGAAGCACGCATTAACTGGTAATGTTCTTCACTTAGATGCTAGGTTTCTTTTATAAGTTTTATAAACCTATTGGCATCTATGGAACGTTTTAACTTAAATCATGGCATGCTTAGAAGATCTTTCAGGTTAATTTTATGTTTTGAAATTCTACCTTGCAACGTTGCATATTCAATTACTGTCTTGATTAACTAGTAGTGGTATCAGAGCTTGCCTTATGCTATTCATGATTTATTATAATATGTTGACATCGGTATTTTCTATGAATTGATTAAAGTATCCTATGCATGACTTATGTTTCAATTCCTATTATAGAAAATGATGTGATAACTAGATTAAGGTTTTGCTTAAACTTAGTCTAGGTTATTATCATATAAATTAGCAATGTTTTACCACACATGTAAATGCTTTAAATTGAGGGTCGTACCGTACTTCACTCAATTAAATAATGAAATCTTTAGATCATTGTTATCCGTGGTACAACGAATCGAAGTGCCTGTGGTTATTTTGGCAAGGATTGGACCTGGCTGCTCATTTACTTTAAGGGGGCCTCTCCTATCTAGAAATCTCCATTGGTATTAGGTTCAATTGTACCCAAGGGACTTTTATGACTTAGTTGATTTCTAGTATGGGAATTAGATTCCGCATATGGTTTTACAAATGTGGTTTAAATTGTTAAATTAAAACTTATACACATAGTTGCAAGAACTTAAACATGGACCTTGTTTGTTTTGCATGCTATGTGGAGTCTTAGAATAATGGAATGATTATGAGATTCCAGTCTTGAGCATGTTCCCTTAGAGTTAATAATTCTAAATAGCTCAAAATTATTATTGTCTTAATCATATCCATCGTATAAGACCTAGACTAGGGTGAGACCAGCGGCACCAATAAAATCCCTAAAACAATATTAAGGCGGTAGATTGTTTTCCCATCATAAGTCGTGATACGAACCTTATTAATGGACGTAAGGACATGTACAACATACTTTCCCTTAACACGTGTTTGGTCATGATACTAGATAGGGTTAATGCCTTGACCAAAATGGGTTATTTGTCCATATTTTTGGAGCTAATGCCAGATTGGAGACACATTTGAGGAGTCACACAGTTGGGTACGCACGTGTGAGCATGGGATTTTGATCCTCACTCGCGATTCAATGATAAAGCTATAGTTTATTTTCCTTTGCTAGTCTTTCACTTTGACAGGCTCTCGGAGGTCCTCGGGAGAAACATTCCTCGTTTCTTTCAAACCTTAGGCAATTTTCCTTACTCAGACCAGTCAAAGCTGGGATAAAATTAAACCCAATGCCCATACTGATGTGATAACATTGGTATTGGCATTGGCAACATCGGTGTCAGCATTGTAATAGTGACACCTATATTACAACCTCAACTGTAACTGAACCTAATTCGGGGCTAAAATCAGACCTAAAAGCCAACATTGACACCGACCTTATAACACCAACGTCGATGTTGCCAACACCGACACCGTTGTTGCTACACCGACATCGATGTTGCCAACATCGACACTGATGTTGCCAACATCGAAAGACTA
Organism: Euphorbia schlechtendalii; assembly: GCA_949673415.1. Lineage (NCBI taxonomy): Eukaryota > Viridiplantae > Streptophyta > Magnoliopsida > Malpighiales > Euphorbiaceae > Euphorbia > Euphorbia schlechtendalii. The sequence goes on along the minus strand of CATIWQ010140662.1, from coordinate 2,629 downwards.
AGCCTAGTTCGGGCCAAAATCAGACCTAAAAGCTAACACTGACACCGATGTCACAACGCTGACATAGATGTTGTCAACACCGACACTAACATTGCAACACCGACATCGATGTTGCTGACATCGACACCGATGCTGCCGACACCAACACTAATGTTGCCAACATCGAGAGACTGAACCTAGTTTGGGCCAAATCAGACCTAAAATCTAACAACGATGTTGATGTTGCCAACACCGACACCGATGTTGCCAACATCGAGAGATTGAGCTCAGTTTGGGCCAAAATCAGACCTAAAAGTCAACACCGATACCAATGTGACCAACATCAGTGTGGGCATTGCAACATTGTTACCGATGTCACTGAGTCAGCAGTAGTAGAATTGCAGAATTTCGGGAATAATGGATGCAATAGTTCTCTACGGCCCTTGTACCATTGGTTGACCTCTCCCGCAGCTGCGCACTGTAGGGTGGCCAGAGAGGGTCCTCCTCCCTTAGATTGTGGGGTGAAAAGTTAGAATGATGGTAAATAATGATAGGTTTTTGATGGATTGAAGGGAGCTCTCCTATAAAAGGAGGGCTCATATTCAGAAAGAAAGAGGGGAACTTGGAGCTCATTTCTGGTGATAAAAGTAGAACAAAGGAGCTCTACTTATTTCCAAAGAAAATTTGCATTCGTGTGTATTTTAAGTTAGTTTTGAGGTGTAATCATTAAGTGTAAGTCACATTTTCTCCAAAAGAGTTGAGGAAAGTTCGTCAGAAGGGTTGAACTTAGGATTTATGGGATTTCTCTAGGCAATCTTGAGGTTTAGACTCGCCAAAAATAAAAGTACTAAAGGAAACTATGTCTTTGGCTTATGTTACTTTGTGTCATCTTTGCTACGTTTTAACTCAATAAAACTTAGTCGAGAAGTCACCCACTTAATCTCTAGATACTCAAGAGTCAACATACTTTCAGTTTGGGGAGTAAAAATTGTCCTGCACCTTGGTTTTTCTTATGCTGATTCACTACCTTACACAAAGAAAGAAATAAAGAGGGCTTCCCAGAGGAGCTTCGCGGATCTCGAAGAAGTGGATTCTCGACTATGACGTAAGCCTCTGAGTTCCTAGAGTTCATATTTATTTGATGATTTGATGTTGTTTTGAAAGTGTTTAAATGTTTACGATTTTCCCTTTGTATTCTAGAAAATTCAGACGATGCTGACGTCGGTGTTGCGACGTCGGTGTCGATGTTGCAATGCTGACATGGACATTGCAACACCAGCGCCAGTGTTACCTTTATTTTCAAGAACTTAATTTTACATCTTATGCACTAATGATGGGTAGTTAACTGAAAATGACTTATTTATATAAACATACTGAGAGCAGAAGAATATTTATGTGTTGTGTTGATCTTTTCGACATAATCCGAGGGAAATTAACATTTAAACCACGGTTTCCTCTTAACCGAGATAAAATTACTACTGTGTCGGAACTCCCCCAAATATATATGAAAGAAAAGAATCTATGTTCATTGGCTTAGAATTGTTTACGATTTCCAGTTATTTGTGAAAAATCAAGTTTTGACTAGGAAGCCCCCACGAAGGGAACGCCCCGTTCCCGAATATCCGACCCAACCAAATTCACATGTGGCATTTTCATTAATAAAATGAGCAACATACTTGTATAAAATGGATCATTTTTATAACAAAAATCGCAAGCCTTTGTCGGCACTTTTTATTTAACTCGATCACATGGGTCTTCCAAATATTCAAATCGAACATACTTGGTGCATTAGCACATACTTGTATTCTAAAAATATATTGTGCTAACCTTTGTGGATGCATGTAGATTAGGTTATATGTATGTTAGGATTTATTTTCCTTTGGGTATCGCACTTCAATAAAAATTATGTATTTGGTAGATCGGTTGTATAATAGGATATGGATGTATTCGTTTACCTAAATCTCATGTATTTTAGGCATTTTGTATTCCCCATCCCCAAAATATTTAAATAATCCCCCCTAGACTAGGCGCATTTACTTTCCAAAGTGTTTACTTTCCGCACTTATTTATTGCTTTGCTTATGCATGTTAAATATAACTCGAAAACGATTTAGAATGGGATATCATAATATTAGAAAATGGTAGCTAATTGACTAATATGACTTAAACAACGATAAAATAAGTAACTCATTCGGACCCGAATCTCTATACTACGGTATCGTTTAGGCTTAACAAATCTAGGCTGTACCAAATTTCCTAGAAGAGTTGATCTGGGTGGCGACTCTATATAACGTAGGCTAGAGATTTAGGCCTCGAGTCTTTGGAATCCTTTCCACAACCATAACAACATAGTTTTGAAAACCCCACACCCCTTCTCATGGGGCTGGTACCTCTCTGCGACCGTGCGGGTAGAACGTCATGCGCTCACACACGTCTCGAGAAAGAGAACTCAAATGGATTAGCAATTGCATGAGATGCAAATGGACGAGTTCTAACTAATAAGTGTATAATTACACTTATTATTATATAAATTTTATACAATAAACACTATAGTTTTAGTCATTTTTATACTTCATATAAAAGATTTCACATGGTATGTAGTTGTTTTTTATGCAAATGCAGATACTAGGTAAATCTTGGGAGTAAAATGA
>CATIWQ010140650.1:0-36602 GCA_949673415.1 Euphorbia schlechtendalii | reverse complement strand
ATTTGACCACAATTTTCACATGTCAAAGGGTTATTCTTACTTATATGCATGTTATCTATTTTGTTAGATAAAGCAGATATTTGTGCTTGCATAATAGAAATAGAATCTAATTCATTGACCTTTTTAACCGAACTAGAAGATGAAGATGCATCATGTGAATGAGTAGAATTAGTAATACTTAATTGTGCTCTCTCCACTGGTGACATACTATTGTTACTTGTCATATCTTCCAAAAGTTCAAAAGCTTCTTGACTAGTTTTCTTAATAAGAGATCCCGTAACCATAGCATCAATTGCTCCTCTCGTTGCATGATTTATACCATTGTAGAAAGTTTGCAGAATAACATTCTAAGGTAAACCATGATGAGGATAAACTCGTTGAAGTTCCTTATAACGTTCCCAGGTTTCGTGTAAGGATTCACTATCTTTCTAGGTAAAGGAAGTGATTTCTTTAATGAGTCTTGCGGTTCTGGCCAAAGGAAAATATTTAGTCAGAAAGGCTTGGGCTAATTGGCTCCAAGTAGTGATTGAATTTGGGGGTAATGAATTCAACCAAACTTTCACTTTATCACGGAGTGTAAATGGAAATAAGCGAAGTTTAACTGCTTCATCAGGAACATTGGACATTTTGAAGGTATCACAGACTTCTAAAATGTTTGCAATGTCAAAATTCAGGTTTTCATTAGGTAGACCATAATATTGAACATTGTTGCTAATCATTTGAAGTAATGCAGGTTTTATTTCAAATTGATTCGCATCAATCGGTGGTCTAGCAATTCCTTAATTGTTACCATTGATGGTCGGGATAACATAATCCATAAGCCTTGGTTGGGGTGGATCTTCATTTGGGTTTGGGTTTTCAACTTGACTGGCAACCATTCTTCTCTCTTATCTCTTATATTTTTGTCTCCTTACCCTACCAAATCATTCTATCTTTGATTCGAAAGACGCTAAACTTTCTCCCCGAACTACGCGTACTTGGCATGCACATGCTAGAGAGAAAACTCAATGAATAAACAAGAAGAATATGTTAATAAGATAATAATAAAAATAATAATAAATAATAACAATGAAAATAAATCTATTTAATATATATAATAAAATTGCTCGTTTTCCAGAAAATAAATCTCTAGGACACAATTAACTTCCCCGGAAATTTGATCTTTAAAACGTTATTGCCTTCCCCAGCAACGGTGCTAAAAACTTGTTCGCCACTTTTCTACTGATAAGTTTAATAACAAATTTGCAAGATTTGGCTACACTCATTTTGAAAGGTTTATCCTCAATAATAATGCCAAAAACTTGTTCACGTAAAATACAGGTGTTGTCAGTACCTCTTATCAAATAGAAAAATGATGATAAATGCAAGTATACAGTTGCGATGTAGTTTTAAAAGATATCGAAACCACAGGGAAGGAACCAAGTCTAAAGATCAACAAGGGAAAACAAAATAACTAAAATAAAAATAGATTGAAGGTTTTGGATAGGAAGATTAGAATGAAAAATTATTAAATATAGATGTGGAAGACTAGAGAATCTATATAGAGATTTTCCTTACGAACAAGTATAGCAGAGAAAACATGCAAGTTCAACAAAGATGTTACGATTCACTAAACTAATCTAACAAACTCGGTTCTAAATATTCAGATGTTCAATGATTTGCCACAGAGCAACACATGAAATAACTTTTCTAAACCTAGCGTAAACGAATTAAGATAATTATATAAACCTAGAGAATGTTAATACTATGCTTAGTACTGGTCGCTCTCACATAGCCACGTTTAGCAAGTTACCATTCCAAAAATGTTGGCTCACTAAACAGCATTATATCACAGATCTAGTGATTATACACGATATTGCTAACCCCGAAACTACTCTTAAAATTAACTCCAACACATATAACTTGATAAATATAAAAGACTTAGCACAAAATAAGCATTATGACACATAAATATATCATAAACTTCGAAATAGAAAGTATAAGTAGAAAGCAAAGAAAAGTTGTAAGGTATGCAAGTGGAAGCTAAAGTTGATCAAACTGTATCCACTATTTAATGGGAGTCGTCGATTCTCACAATTCCTGCATCTGCTTTGAATTCGATCTCAGCCAGTAAAGAGCCTCCGTTAGGATGCTATTCTTTGTGAATATCGAACAAACGAATATTAAAGAACGAAAACTTTTATTGATAAGTGATTTGCAAGTACACTTATACAACAATCGCTTGAGAATATAGAGAAATCTAGTGATCAAAATAAGGATTCGAATCACTTAAACATTTTCTCGCTAACACTTATGAACATAGCGAAACTAGATATTTATTCTCTATCTGTACACACTATCTTTCACCCCTCTCTTCTGCACTCTATGATGCTGTACGAAATTGTAAGGTTTGGAACCCTATTTATAGAGTTCGAAGGGTTGCGTATATCCAAACGAAGAGTCATGTCCATTGGTGAATGATTGCATCTCTTCATTGTGATTGGTTGAGAAGCTTTGATATAATCCACAATGGATAGGCACCTTTTCATGATTGGTTAACTTCTGATAGGTGTCTTATCGTTGGTAGTTGATGGCGGTTAATGGCGGTTAATTATGCTTATCTGGCTGTTGGTAGTTAAGAAGATAAAACCAGAAAACCGTCCAAGTCATGACCGCGATATGTAAGTCGTGACCAGGAATCTTTGATTGGTAGACTTCTATTTTGAAGTATACAAGTTGCGATCATGAATGATTGTCGCGACCGTGAATTGAGTTTTTCTTCAGAATTCTCTTTGCAACTTAACCGATCTTTGACAGCATCAATCCTAAGCCAAATCTTTAAGTTCCATGCATCTTTTTCACCTTTTTTCATAGATATCCACTTTAGATCATTTTACTCCCAAGATTTACCTAGTATCTGCATTTGCATAAAAAACAACTACATACCACGTGAAATCTTTTATATGACGTGTAAAAATGACTTAAGTCATAGTGTTTAATGTGTAAAATTAATATGATATTAAGTGTAATTATACACTTATCAAAGCTATCAAAGATCGGTGAAGTTACAAGAAGAATTCTGAAGAAAAGCATAATTCCGGTCATGACAACAATTCGCGATCGCGACTTGATACACTTCAGAAGCTAAAAATTGTCAAACAAAGATTTACGGTTGTGACTTGTATATTGCGGTTGTGACTTGGATGGTTTTTTGGTCAAATCTTCTTAACTACCAATTGCCAGATAAGAATGATCAACCGCCATCAACTACCAATAAAAAGACACTTATCAGAAGTAAACCAATCATGAATAAATGCCTATCCACTGTGGATAAGATTAAAGCTTCTCAACTAATCACAATGAAGTGATGCAATCTTTCACCAATTGACACAACTCTTCGTTTAGATAGACGCAAACCTTCAAACTTTATAAATAGAGCTCTAAACCTTACAAATTTTGTCCATGGTGTGGCATTGGAATTAGAAAAAGTTAGAGATATAGTATGTGCGTAGATGGAGAGTGAAATTATTTAGTTTTCGCTACGTTCATAAGTGTTAGCGAGAAAATGTTTAAGTGATTCGAATCCTTGTTTCGATCACTAGATTTCTCTGCATATTCGAGCGATTGTTGTATAAGTGCACTTGTAAATCACTTATCAATAAAAGTTTTCATTCTTCAAAATTCGTTTGTTCGATATTCACAAAGAATAGCCTCCCAGCGAAGGTTCTATACAAGCCGAGATTGAATTCAAAGCAAACACAAGAATTGCGGAAAATTGATGACTCCCATTAAAGAGTGGATACGGTTTAATCAACTTTAGCTTTCACTTGCATACCTTACAACTTTGCTTGTCTTTCTACATATACTTTCTATTTCAAAGTTTATGATATGTCTATGTGTCATAATGCGTATTTCTTGTTGAGTCGTTTATATTAATCAAGTTATATGCCTTTGAGTTAACTTTAAAAGTAGTTTCAGGGTTAATGAGATTGTGTATAATCACTGGATATGTGATTTTAACGTTGTTTAGTGAGCCAACATTTTTGGAATTGTAACTTGCTAAATATGGCTACGTGAGAGCGACCCGTACTAAGCATAGTAATATTGTTGTCTAGGTTTATATAATCATCTTTATTCATTTGCACTAGATTTAGAAAAGTCATTTCATGTGTTGCTCTGTGGTGAATCATTTAACATTTGAGTGTCTAGAACCGATTATGTTAAATTAGTCTAGTGAATGTAATAACTTTATTAAACTTGCATGTTTTCTTTGCTATACTTATTTTGTAGGAAAAATCTATATATTTAGAATCTCTATTCTTCCATACATGTATCTATCCATTCTTCATTCTAATCCTCCCAACTAAAATCCAAAAATATTTTATTTTCTTTATTATGTTTTTCTTGTTGATCTTTAGAGCTAGTCCTTCCCTGTGGGATCGATATCTTTTAAAATAACATTGTAACTGTATACTTCCAGTGGTCACCATTTTTCTATTTAGATAAGCGGTACTGACAACACATGTTCTTATTTTGAACTTATATCTTATCGCTAGGAAAGTGGGAGATAAGGTTTTTGGCTTCGTTATTAAATAAAAAATCCTAGGAGTTATTAGAGTCGAAACATTACGAACAACTATTTGTACATTATAGCTAATAAAGACTAGCACCCTAATTACCTCTAGGGTATACATCATGTCTAACAGTTTGTTAGTACTACTTTTTACCCGATTTATTTCTTTCACCAATACATGATAGTGGTTGGTCTAGTCTTGGTTGATTTGATTGATAGATTAATCACCATACACGTCCATGACTTCAATTTTATCTTGTTCAATGTTTCTGATCAATTAGTTGGTGCTCATGCTACTTAGCTAGCTTGAGGTATATGTGAGGATGAGTACTGGTGCTTAATCATCAACTTTTTCTTATGAATTCAATTATTCTTCAACGATAGGTGATATGTTAGGGATCAAAGGTTTCAGATCTAGTGGGTTTATCAAATGTAGCTGATTCCATCAAGGGTGAATAATTTGTGTTCAGTTGTGTAATGATCGGCCTACAAGTGTTGGTGAGCCATGCCATGGACTTGTTGACGTTCTCCTTGTTTATGTCTTTGGCAATTATGTAAGCCCATTGTTCTAGCTGTTTGTCTTATCTTCAATTCACTCTATTGAATTTTTGGTCCATTTAGGTTTTAATCATTTTGACTTTTGCTTGATTGACTTAATAGTTAGTGGAGGTTCAGCATTTGGCAATCTTTCTATCGATCTCACGTCTTTATAGGCAAATGCTATCACACATTATCTAAGTACCTACGTTTGTCTCTCACTTTTCTTCAAGAGTCAAATCATTTGAACTTATTACAATTTTAGGGGATCCATTTATACCCAAATTAATTTCATGACATGATGTTCCATATGTGCTAAAAACATTATGCATATGTTTATGAGAATGTGTGATGTCAATCAATAGGATATCAATCGAGTAAAAAAGTTCAATTTATTCAAAATTTTCAAAAAGCCTCATGGGAAAAGTTGCTAAACGCTAATTTATTACATCATTGATGTTATCATCTCGGCGATCATCTTACTGTACTAGTGCCCTTTGGCAGGTTTCCCCATATTTTTTATCAATGGATTTTAAATGCTCCATCCTCTCCACTTTGTCAAACACTTCTTGATAGTTGAAAAAGATATCATACCTAAACTTGCTTCTGTAGTAAGATGGCAGTGCGCCATCCAGAAGTTTGATCATCATCTCTGGTAGGGTTTAACGAGCCTGAGGTCTGACTTGTGTGGCCATCCAATGCTCATTGTAAGATTAGAAGCTCTTACACTGCTTCTGACTTATAGCCTCCAAATATTGCATTATGGTTACCATCTGAGTGTTGAAATCATAATACCCCATCATAGCTTGAGAAAAGCTATCCAATTCATAAGCTAAGCTCAGTGGAAGGTGGTTGTACCATTCATTGACTCTGTGGCTGATAAGAGTATATTTACACTTATAATCATGATATTTTCAATCATAAAACACTATGATTTAAGTCATTTTATACTTCATATAAAAGATTTCATGTGGTATGTAGTTGTTTTTTATGCAAATGCAAAAACTAGGTAAATATTGGGAGTAAAATGATCAAAAGTGGAATTCTATAGAAAAAGAGTGAAAAAGGTGTAAAAAGATGGTAACTTGCTAAATATGGCAACGTGAGAGTGACCCGTACTTAGCATAGTATAATCATTGTTGTCCAGGTTTATTTTGTAATCTTAATTCGTTTACGCTAGACTTAGAAAAGTCATTTCATGTGGTACTTTGCGGTGAATAATTGAATATCTGAGTGTCTAGAATCGAATCTGTTAAAGTAGTCTGGTGTTTGTAATATGTTTGATGGTTTTGCATGTTTTCTTTCCTATACTTGTTCGTAGGGATAATCAATACCAATTTCTTCTACTCTAATCTATTTATACATTTACCTATTTATTTACCATTATATCCCAACCAACCCATCAACAATAAAATTATCTATTTTATTTTCTTTGTTCCATTACTCTAGCTGGTCTTTAGAACTGGTTCCTTCCTTGTGGGTTCGATATTTTTTAAAACTACATCGCAACTGTATAGTTACAATTATTATCATTTTTCTATTAGATAAGTGGTATTGACAACACCTGTACTTTAAAGCCAAAATCGTGAGAACAAGTAATTAAACTTATTAGTAGAAAAGTAGTGAATAGTGGTCCAAGGTGACAACGAAAAGCTTATCCATCATCCGTTCGCTTACCCTCAATGCCCTCATCATTGTCTGGTAATGTGTTAAGTGAGTAAGCGGGTCTCTAGAATCCACATACTTCTCAAATTGTGGCATCGTAAAGTTTTGTGGCAAGATGTCTTCATCCCTAACTTTCGGCTGTGCAGGGTATGTATTCATTAGATAGCCACAACGAGTGACCAAGAATTGTTGCCACAATTTCACCATGCCTAGTTGTTGGAGAATAGCATTCCCAGTGCCTAGATAAAACCATACTACCTTGGGGAAAGGTAGTTCCCTTGGGAGTTATCGCAATATTGGGCAATTGAGGGATAGCTTGGAAATGTGAGGAAAATGGTGCACTCCAATTAGGAATAGATTGTTGGGAAATTCCTTGATAAAAAGGTCATGGTGCGAACAATAACTGACCAGGCTACCTTGGGAAGAATTGATTCTTGGATTGTTGCTAGAAAGGATTAGCAAAATTATATCATGGTTGACCAACCTAAGCCTGATTCTGATTCAACTGACCTTGTCCTGCCCCAAACTGGTAAAAGGAAATAGTAGTGTTATGGGCTGGATGCATCATATGAGAAGTAGGAGGTCCACTTGCTCTAGATTGACTAGTCTAACTGCTGATGTTAAGGGTGATGTCCGGGTTGGACACCACATCATGAGTCCTTTCTTCGATCTAACCTATCCCGATGTGCAGATGTATAATTGATGTCAGTTACTCACTATTTGCAAGGGCATTTGGAGCAGTTGCAATCTCGGCACTCATCGATGATTGAGGTATCCTTTGAGAATTCTGTTCCATAAGGAAGGGTTGATCCTCCTCTGCAACTTCATCTTGTGGATTGGCTATGCTATCAAAATTGAAAGATTCATGCTGAACTGAATCTGAATATAAACCCTAATCTTCACATGAGTCAATGTAGGGAACCCATTCCAAACTAGCCACGATTGGAGAAATGCGGACCAAGTGGTGAGCAGGCCTTTTCAAAGTCCCTTATACACAACTAAAAGATTAGACCATCAATGTAAGATTCGTGATGCGATTCTTGATGCATGAGATGTCAATGTCATGGCTGCATTTACAAAGAGTTAGTGTGCTATGATGCAAAATAAATAATGTTTTTGTCAATCCATTTGAAATAAACAGGTTAGTCGTTAGATAAAATAAAAAAAGATGAAAATGAAAACCCAGTTCCTAAGAGTGGATTTGAGATCTGTACGATATCCGTGTGATATCGTAGCATGAGTGGTGTAAATGAGGTGACCAAGTTACCCTTGTGGTAATATGTCAATAGTTGAGATTTTGTATTCTGACTAAATCTCATGAAATGAAGAGGTCAAAATTGATTTCGGGCAAGTAGTGCGACACACCTGATGAAATTGAATAAAATTAAAATAAAATGAAAACAACTACCATTTGTAGTTATCAAAAGAATGATTTGGTTATATTGCCTAATTAGGGAGAAGTTTCAGATGCTAGTGTGGTCATCACTATTTGAGGGTATGCGGTGATGCATGAATTATTGCCCCTTGTGGGTGAATGGTTTGCGTATTAAGTATATACCCTTAATGATTGGTAAGGTAAGACTTTCTAAAAGATTTCGCCCTGTATGGGCTTAGGTTCGGACGTCAATGTGGACATCACGTTGTGTGGGAAAGTATAGTTTTAGGTATATATTTGCCCCCTTTAGGCTACGAGTTAGATGTTAAGTGGACATCTCATAGGTAATGTATGGGATATGTTATTGCCCCATGAGGGCTAAGTGTTAAATGTCAAGTGGACATCATGTAAAAATTTGCGTATGTAGGTGTGTTCATCTGTATGGGCTAAGAGTTCGATGTTATGTGGACATCATGTTAAAATGAGGGTATTTCACCCCGTATGGGCTAGGATTCAGATGTCAAGTGGACATGTCACTAAAGAGAAGTAATTGATGTTCCATGACTCTAATTGGTTTCATGTTGTCCTAGGGTGACATGATCTCGAGTGTCGACTAATCTTAAGTATGTGTGATACCGATTTGGCATCATAATGATGATAACATGCTATGTCCATTTTTTGTTTACAATTTTTTGATATCATGAGTGTGTGCATTAAGATTCGTGGTTTGCATAACACATTTGTACAATGCATGATGAATCGAAAGCAATAAACACATAGCACATAGCATACAACATTCAAACTTCCAATCACACAACTCCCGCGTGTAAGGTTTTTGGCTAGTCTCTATCCTAAGTTCGGTTCATCTTAGTGCCTCAAGGGTACTAAGGAGTGCACCTACAAGAGAAATATAATGCATGACTGTTTGTTGGGTAACACCCTATGGAACATGCCTATGGCTTATCTTCATGAGGTTTGCTTTTGGGTTGTTGGTGTAGAAGATTCTTGTTGTAATAATATACACTCAAAGCCTCTCTCCATATAGGTTCTAACAAGGGTGGTGCATACGGTATGGCAATAAGTGCTCCACTCGCTCAAGTACTATCTTTCTCATGGAGGAAGATGAGTACAAGATTAAGTATCATGGTAATAGGGTACCTTAGACTTACGGGGCTAATCCCCTCTACTGCAATGCGAAATTATGAATATTTCATAATTGAGAAAATACGGAAATAATGTGATCAACGATTTTAGGCACTTATCCTAGATTTAAGAACTTTTAAAAAAATTTAAGAAAAAATTCTCTAGCGGAGTCGCCATTGTGAGTAGACGACACGGATGAGATGGGCCGAGAGCATGCTAAGATGAGAGGCACAATGCACCGGGGTGTTTGTGGAAAATAAAATATCGGGTTGGGGACTCGAAAGGTTTAAAAGAGAAAACGAATCAATTTAGATTGGTCAAAACATGAAATCGCTATCTCTTTGTTTAGAGTCATCACCTAGATTAGCTCGTCTAGGATTTAAAATCTTGTGAGGCTTAATGTCCAAGGGACGGACCACTAAGACACATAGATTCAGGTTCGGGATAAGTTGCTTACTTATTGTTGGATCACATTGAATTACATATATAGAAAACTGTGTTTTTTAATTGTGCATATTCAAACTTTAGTCATTTTTGAGTTTATAGTATGATTTAATGCGCATGTGGAAAGCAATAAATACATACATAGGGTAGTAAATAAATGCGGGAAAATAAATTAATAAAGTACAGAACCTCGGGGATGCAACCGACCGCCTAAACTATAAATTACATCTTTTAAATTTTCAATACCCAAAGGAAAATAAATTCCTAGGCATACATAAACCCAAATATAACTACATCTAGAAAGGTTAGTTTAGGAGATATAGCACATCATGAATATCTACACATATGCTCGATTTAATTTTGACGAGTCCCGTGTGTCCTAATTAAAAACATCAGAGCTTATAATTCTTGTTTTATAAAAATAAAATGGGTTATTTTTATAAACAAATATGTTGCTTATTTTTAATTAGCGAAAATGATCGCATGACATGTAAGTGAGGTCAGTTATCAGGAAAAAATTTTAATTCCCTTCATGGGAGTATTCTAACATGTATTGAAAAAACTCCAAAATTAAATAAATTAAAAGAATAAGTAAAAAAAGAAAGCTACATAATAAAATAAATAAAATGAAAATCAAATAAATAAATAAAAAGAATTAATAAAATAAAATTTAAACAATAAAAGGAATAAATAAATCCTAGGTCGATGACGAAAATCAAGTCCATCTCAAGATTTAGGAAGAAAAAAAATAAATAACATAGTATAAGACACTAGAAAAAAATAGCTCTAGGAACTCAAAGGCTTACCCTTTTGTGTGAATCCACGTCAACAAATCCACTTGATTTTCGGGAGTGCTCCTCATTCTTTTTGGTTTGATCGGTATGAGAAAATATTTTATTTCATTCTAAAAATAATCAGACTCGGACTCTAAACTTGTGTTAGGTCCAAGAATATCTGAAGATATTTGAGAAAAAAATGAAAGAAACTGATTTAAAAATAATTAGATTTCAAAAGAAAAAGACAAAATCATTGTCAAAAAATCAGTATTACTTAGTCAAGAAAAGTATTTTTTCCATAAAAATTTCCTCCGTTTTATCAAGAAAATAAGTTATTTTTTTCCAAAATTCCCGCCATCAAAAGTCTGAAAATTCCCCCTATTTAGAGGAGGAAAAATAGACTTCCACACTTCGCCGGCAAAGTGCTGGGGAAGCTAGCGAAGAATCTGGATCTAGGAAAGAAAGGAAGAAGTAGTGCTAGAGAAACATCCATGATGATTCCAATGGCCATTTTCTACTGGCAAATCTCAATGGAGAAGTTATAATACAAAGCTGTGGATCCAAAGAGATGATCTGTGGCTGACTTTTGATTAGACCTATTCATTGGATTGGCCCGACCCGATTCGCTCACATGGGCTAAGCTTGGACGCTCATATTTTCACTAAACCTAGTTTGAGCCCGAGCCCACTAAATCCAAAAATATTATGGGTCGGACTTGTTTTTTATGTAAATACTATAGCTTGGTCCGAGCTCGGTTGATAAATAATAGTTTTATTTATATGTTATATATAATAACTATTTTAAGATTTGTATATATTATCCTTTCAAAGTTTTGTATTGAACCATCACAAACTAAACTAAATATTAAAAACTTTAATAAGTAATGCAATTAGATGAAAAAATTTGATACGTATATTTTATTTTATTTTACAAAGACATGTATATTTTGATATTTTTTTCATTCAGTATAATAAAATTTTTTATGGATTTAGGTTAGGTTTGGGAATAACCTCGTACATCTGGTTTGGGGCTAGTCCAAGCATGAAGTTCTAAAGTATGAGTTTTGATCGGGCTTAGGTTAGTTTATTCAAAAGCCCACTCTATTTCAAATGCATTTCCATCATTTATAATGTACCATTCTTCATTTTCTATTGTTTATTTTTCTTATTTCTTTCTTTATTATTTTCGTTTTTTCCATTTTATATTTTCTTAAAATATATATATATTATATTTTTTCTTTTATTAAAAGAAATAATTTAATTAATTTACTTAGAACCCTTAAACATTTATTTAGGCCATTAAAAATATTTTAAGCCATTAAATTTTCACTTTAAGGATTTTAAATATTTCTTTTATGGTCCTAAATATTTATTTAGGACCCCAAATATTATTTGGCGATGAGGAGAGCTCCCAATTAAAGATCATTGGATAGTCGAAAATTGTGTAAATCAAGGATCAAATCTCGAAAAGCCATCATCATCGAACGCTCGAGCTAGTACAAAATACTGTGTGCATAATGTATATGTTCGTTGATAAGACAAAGTCCATCACTACTTTATAGTGTGAAAGTGCGTGGACATAGTGGGAGCTATGTAGTGTTAGAATTGCACACATGTGTTACTATGAATAGTCTAAATATCCCTAGTCATAGTTTCATTGAGATTAGACATCAATGAAGCGGACAGACTAGCATGTGTAGGCTTACTCCTTGGATTAGATCCAAGAAGACGATCTCATGAGCTGAAGGTGGTACCTTGAGTTAACACATGAATGTATTCGGGTAATACATTGGAGACCACTATAAGACAAACACTTGGAAATAACTACATCCATGTGTTGGTATCATGTCTTATTACAATAGCAGTACAATTATCCTCAAACCTGAGATACTGGTTACCTTGTGTAGTAGTTGCTTTACTTTGGGTCATACTTATTCATATGCTAGTGATCAAGATGATACAAGTGATTACACGTATAGTGACAATCACTCGTTAGTAAGCCAAGTAGTCAAAATGGGATCCATCGCTCCTGATATAGTGATATGATGGGAGTTGTACGTTAAGGCCTCTTGGTGAAGTGACACACTCATAAACCTCTTATCAGAGTATAAGATTGATAGAATGGGGTTTCTAGTCAACCTTGATACATTATGGCAAGTGGTGTTCTTCGTAAACAAGTCTAATTCCAGGATAGCTATGGCTATAACATGAGTTAACACTTAATCCGAGCTCAATAAACTTGATGGTACTTAACTTGATGGAAAGAGGGTATTGTATTATTTACTATTGCAGAAGCTGATCAAGTCACAAGCACGTGATGTTCTAAGTATCGGGGGATCATACACCAATTCTAGAAAGCCCATTTTATCATCTAGAGTTATCGGGTTCTATATCAGTCCAGAACACTGAGCCTAAAGGTTCCTTGATGGGAATCCAAGTTTAGGCTAGCCTCAAGTGGCTCTATACTCCAGGATTCGATGAGGTCACACAATTTGGGTCTCTATCAGACTAAGTAAAAAACTTATAGACAAGGTCTATGCTAAGAATATAAAGAAAGTCAAAATCTTTGAATGAATTATTAATTGGTTGGACCAAATAATAATTAAAGGTTTTCAAGGAGGAGTTTTGGAAAAATTACATGAGGTAAAGCAAGGGAATTTTTCCCATTACGTGTGGGCTCTACAAACACTAGATATTCATGGGTGGGGCTCGCGCGGCTGCCCTACTAGCATGTGCTAGAACAAGGCCAGCGCATGATGGTGTGATACAGGCCTGCAAGAGCTGTTGGGCAGTGCTTGCGTGGGCCTGTAGTGCAGGCTCACCAGCTGAAGCCTGTAAGCCCATCATGCGTGACAAGGCAATCCCATTAGGGCTTGCCTTGTGGTAGCCGCACAGCCCGCGTAAGCGGGTTAACCAGCACAGAGCTGGAGCTCCGCGTGGCAACTAGCATATGGGATGGGAATTTTACCATCACACATTTCCTTTTGAGGGGAGCTTTTTGCTCCCCTCCCACTATAAATAGTGGTCCACCCCTCCTCCTTTACTCACTTCAACTAAGCTTTTCCTTTTGAGTTTTGACATCTTTCTTTGCGAGCTTATGCGAGATCCTCCATGAGTTTCTCCATTTTCGGAAGAATTCTTTTTGAAGGCATATTCATAATTTAGAAAGACCCTTCTAAGTTATATTTTTAGGTTGGTCTATGGGCGGTCTAGCAGCTGCTTGTTAACTGACAAGTTCTTCCTCTACAAAGGTTTTGGTCGGTCGGGATCCATGTGGATCAATCATAGAGGTTGTCCTAGTTTAGAGACTAGTGCTAACGGAGTGCTTTCCAACTATTCTAAGGGAGCACCAAACCAGAGGGAAAGGCACGCATCAACTGGTAATGCTCTTAACTTAGATTATAGGTTTCTTTTATTAAGTTTTATAAACCTATTAGCATTTATCGAATGTTTTAACTTAGATTACAGCAATAATGACATGCTTATGAGTTCCTTTAAGGTTAATATTAAGTTTTGAAATTCCATCATGCAATTTCACATGTTCAATTATGCCTTAATTAACCATCAGTTTATGTAAGAACTGTACATCTAATTGCATCAAAAGATGATTGGTTGTTACTTGAAGTTATATTATTTTAGAGAAGGTTATTCTTCCATAGGATGTTAAGGCAAAAGCAACGAGGCTGAGAAAAAAGAGATTTCAATTTGTTTAGAGAGGAGGTAAAAGCTTGGAATGCATTGTTTCGATCTTACTATAATAGAGCTTTCATTTTTTATTTTTAACAAAGAACTTTAGTGTTATGGAAACTTTTCTCATTTCAAATTATGAATTACATTTAGTACAACTATGTTAGCCATATTTTAAGATGTTTAGTTATAAGCGCTTATACTTTATTTCCATAATATATCATATTAGATTTTAAATATATATGATATATATCTATTACAAGCAGAAATTCGTGTCCATTTATTTGTCTATTACATGTCTGTTATATAACAATTATATATCTTTTATATATCTAATATATAATTTATATGTACCCTATGTATTTCTGTTATATATTGAATAATCAATATATTGGATTAAGTCACTACTCAAAATTGAAAATTTTTCAAACATTAATATTACACAAATCATAGTTCTTGTTTGAATAAACACTTAGATTAAAACCCCATTATCCTATCATATCTGTTAGATATGATGTATACCCTAGATGTAATTAGGGTGATATATCTTAATTAGTTATAATGTACAAATGGTTTCAGATAATTATTAATAATAATAATGGCATCTTTGTTATTTATTAGTGTTTGTTTAAATTATGTATCTCGCCGGTATCATATACATGTGTTATTATATATGTGCATTAATAAGAAAAAGTCCATTACTACTTCATAACGTGAAAGTGGGAGGATATAGTGGGAGCTATGTGGTATGAGAACTGCACACACGAGTTACTATGAATAGTCTAAATATCCCTAGTCATAGTTTCATTGAGACTGGAGATCAATGAAGTCAACTAGCTAGCATGTGTAGGCTTACTCCTTGAATTAGAGCTAAGTAGCCAATCTCATGAGCTGAAGGTGATATGGTACCTTGAGGTAACACATTAATGTATTCGGACTAATACATTAGAGATCGCTATAAGAAAGACACTAAAAAATAACTATATCTATGTGTTGGTGTCATGTCTTATTACAATAGCAATACAAGTATCCTTAGACCTGAGATACTGGTTTCCTTGTGTGGGAGTTGATATACTTTGGGTCATACTTATTCATACCCTGGTGATCAGGATGACACGAGTGATTACAGGTATAGTGATGATCACTTGTTGATAAACCTAGTAGTCAAGATGGGATCCATCGCTCTTGATGTAATGATATAATGGAAGATGTACCTTAAGGCCTCTTGTTGAAGAGACACACTTATAAACCTCTGATCAGAGTGGAAGATTGATAGAACAGGTTTCTAGTCAATCATGATACATTATGGTGAGTGGTGTTCTTCGTGAACAAGTGTAATTCTAGGATAGCTATGACTATTACATGAGCTGACACTTAATCGGAGCTCAATAAACTCGATGGTACTTAACTTGATGGAAGGAGTCTATTGTATTGTTACTATTGCAAAATCATATAAAGTCACAAGCACGTGATGTTCCAAGTATTGGGGGATCATACGCCTTTGCTAGAATGCTCATTTGATCATCTAGAGCTATCAAGTTCCATATTGATCTCGAACACTGAGCCTAAAGGCTCCTAGATGGGAATCCAAGTTTAGGTTAACCTCTAGCAGCTCTATCTTCGGGATCCTATGAGGTCACACACTTTTGGTCTTTACTGGACTAAGTAAAGAACTTATAGACTAGGTTTAAATAGAGAATATTAAGGATATCGAAATCAATGGATAAATTATTAATTGGTGGGACCAGATTAATAATTAAAAGGATTAAAGGAGAATTTTGGGAAAAAACTACAGGAGCGTAGTAAGGGATTTTTCCCGTTGCAAGTGGGCCCCACGAACACGATTTGTTCGTGGGTAAGGCCTTCTCTGCTGCCCTGGGAGAAAAATTTGCTCGTGATCCACTAGTGAGCATTGGCACTAGGCCAGTGCATGCTAGCACGCAACAGGCCCACTAGCAGCCCGCAATCCCGACATGCGGGGGTAAGGCAAGCCCATTTCCAAGCCACCGAACAGCCTGCATATGCGGGCTGTGCGGCTTGAGTCGACCCGGGCGAAGCCGAAGCTTCTCGCATCGATCCGCGGAACATTGGAAAATGAGGGGAGATTTTTTCCTCCCCTCCCATTGTAAATAGTGATCCCCTACTCCCTTTCAATTCACTTCAACTTAGAATTCTTTTCTTTGTGAGATTTTTGTGAGATCCTCCATGAGTTTCTTTGATGTCGCAAGAATTCTTTTAAAGCCTTATTCAATTTTGAAGAGAGCCTTCTCACTAATATTTTTGTGTTGGTCTTCGAGCGGTCTAGCAGCTACTACTACCAACAAGTTCTTCCTCAATGGGAGGTTTTGGTCGGTGAAGATCCATGTGGATCAATTATAAAGACTATCCTAGATTGGAGGCTAGTGTTAAGAGAATATTGTCAATTTGTTCTAAGGGAGCGCCGCACCAAAGGAAGGCATACATCAATTGGTAATGCCATTAAATTAGATGCTAGATTTCTTTTATAAGTTTTATGAACCTATATGCATCTATAGAATGTTCAACTTAGATTATATCAATCATAGAATGCTTAGGAGATCCTTTAGTGTTAATTTTATGTTTTGAAATTACGTCTTGCAACTTTGCATGTTCAATTACTATCTTACTCAACGTTTTCTTTTCTCTTCTTCTCATTGTATTTGTACAAGCTTAGAGTTAGGTGGAATCTAAGTAGCACAAGCAGTGGCTGGAGCAAGACATTGAATGGTAGTAACATTAGCACAAGCAGTATGGTAGTAACATTAGCACAAGCAGTAACTGGAGTAGGATAAAGAAAAGTTAATTTGTAAATGTAGAATTTAGTTAGATCAATGAGATTAGTTGAAGAAACTTAATATGACCAAATTGAGAGGGAGAAGTAAAGGATGCAAAACCATGAAAATAACAATCAGAATATTGTTCCAGTTGCAACAGCTTCTACATGGAGCCACTCTCCCATATTCAAGACCAGTTTTTATAGCCTAAACATAAATCTCATGCAACAAACAAATAATGAATATATGTCACTTAGAGATGAACATAAATTTTCATTAACTACCCTAATACACTAGCACAATCATAGAGAAAACATAGCGACTCAAACAAATGAATTCCAATGACAATAGCCCAAGGCCATTGAGAAATAATTGAAATGTTTAATATGATCATACACATTGAAGCTCAAAATATAAGACATCACAAGAAAAACAATTCAATTTGTTGTTTGATGTTTTAAAATTAAATAATTATGCATCTGTGGAAAATCAATGAACTCATCTATGAATACACAAAGCTTGGCAGAGTAATAATGTAATCCATGTTTGCTGCACTTGGATCCCTGTCATTTACAAACAGACATAAAACATGCATATAATAGCCATTGAATAGATATATAACACGCGTATAACAATTATGTATAATTGATATTGCATTGAATTGATTTGATTTTTTTCTATCAATTAAATGAATAGTCATATGAACTTGGGAAAAGATCTCTATATACACAAAATCAGTTTTGTTAACCACTAGCACATTATTGTGGATTATATCATACACAAAAGCTAAAAAACAACTAATTATGAAATTGAATGCACATGTTGTTTTAAGTAGTATTGCATGGCTTTTATGCAAAATTTGAGTATCTATTATATAACCATTTTCATGTATTATATAATAGATATCAACAAGGTATTATGTGATCATGGATCTCATGTTTTGTAAGCTTATAATTCTTCGAAGTTCTCTCTCGTGTCTAGAAATATAGTAAAAATATAAAATATATATAACAAACATATAGTAATTATATAATAGATAACAACAATGTATCATCTTGAAATAATAAGACTGAGAGGAAGGCATATACTAGCATTTCATAATGGAAATGTCCCAAATAGACCTTTAAGCCTACAATTATCCAGCACTTTACTATTCTAGAAAGTAAATTATAAACCCAAGAATAAACCAAGTGTGTTAGAGTTTAATAACAAAACAAAAATAACAGTAAGAAACATGTAATGAGTAATGGGAAGGATCTAAGCATGACTTAAAAATAGATATTAGTTTCATCGAGTGAAACAAAAATTGAATATGAAAGCAGATTGCTTTAAGATCAATTTGCTACATTTATTTAAATCAATCAATAAAAGAGTGCTTCCAATAAAGTAACTATATTGGATAAAGATGGTTAAATTAATACATGATAATCTTCCAAGCTTTGACAGTACAGAGGTGTGAGTATAAAACTAAAGAGCTAAGGTGCATTAACAAAAATGTCATATTTCATTGCAAGTCATTCAAATGTGCAATTGAGTAGTAAAAACCATAGCAGATAATTGTAATTAAGATGGATTAGCAGATAATTGTAATTAAGATGGATAGTGAGGAAAAAAACAATTAACATTCAAGAAATTTTTCATTATATTGTTTAGTTTTCTCTTGGAATGCATTTGTCATTCATCAAAATAAATGAAAAGTTGTCAAGTAAAGAATATATTTGTAATGTTAAACATTATCATTAAAAATGGAGGACTAAAGGAAAGCTACAAACTTGGCTTCCCTTAAACATATCAAGCCACTTAGAAAATCTCAAATCACCAGATTTGGTTGGCGGTAGAATTAACAGCGCCGCCAACCAAATCCAATTAATACCTAAATAAAATTAGAGATGAAAACAACAATTATCCACTACATCTCAAAATTCTAATCAATATCACGATCAATGATCCAAAATTCAAAAATATAGAAACCCTAACTAGAAACAACCCCTTTTGTATCACTTTTGGGGACGACAAACAGGAGGAGTTCCGAGGAGACTTTTCTGCTAAATCTCGAGGAGATGAGCACATCGAAAATAATCGATCGACAAACTATTGTTTAAAAGTGCTTAAACACTATTAAGTTAGTAAGAGACGAAAAGAAGCATTGTTATGGAGAGTAACTAACTGTTAATTGAAGCTTTCAAGGAATGAGTAATGAAGATAATCGATCATTGAGAGAGAGGAGGAGAGGAACCGCCAAACAAGTTTTTGTGAAAGGAACATGAGATTTTGAATGAAATAACAAGAGTGTGAGAAAGAGGAAAAGAAACAAGTTGGGTTGTATGCTAACCATTTTGAAACATCAAAAAGCCCTTTTAGTAATGGGGTATGCGAAAAAAATATATGTTATCTCTAGATTGGAGTCTCTATGCATGTGACTTGTTCACTCCTCTTTCTTGTTTATAAACTAATCACACATCAAACATGGAATAAATGACATATAAGGGCACATTTTTTTACTAACTTGTAAGTGGCATAATCATTAGATTGTCATGATGTTAGGATGACTTTTTTTTAAATAAAAATCAATATTAACTTTTAAATCTAATGGTAACAGCAGCAACACAAAGCAAAAGAAAAAAAACTGTATAAAATTTTTTAAACTTGGATGAATACGTGAAGAGCCTCTGAACTTGTCACTAAGTTCCATTTCCCCTAAATTTTTAAAAGTGCCAAATGATAGACCTCCTGAATTTGCAAAATTGTACAAATCTGTCCCCTCAATATCACATGTTAGAATCCGATTTAAGAGAGAAAAATCAAGAAAATGACACTTTTGAAAGTCAAAACCAACCAAAAGATGACATGTGGCTTTAAGGGGGAAAATTGTGCCCTTTTTACATGTTTAGGGGGTGGTTTAGAACTTTTGAAAGTCCAGGGAGAAAATGATGTTCAAAGGCAAGTTCTAGGGTTTCTGGATGTATAAAGAATTTAAACTTCAACAATAAAGATTTGAATTCAAAAAGCAATAATATATTATGAGCATGAGATTTTGGTCCCTCTCACGAAGTGATGAAGAGAAATATTTTCACTAGTCCTCCAAACTATAGAAAGTTCACTTAAGGACCAAAAATATACTATGAAAAGATCTTCTAGACTTTTGAACAAAAAACCCTTGGAAATTATCGAAAAAAGATGAAAAACCATAAAAACAAAAATTTCAACTTTCCCTTTCTGGAGAGGCCAGTACCTGGCCAATTGGTTGTACTAGTCTTAGGACCAAACCTGTATTGGCCTAATAAAGCCCATACATACTGGTTCTTGCTGTTATTTCAGCCAAAAATTAACATTTTACCATTTTTACCCGTTTTTAACTTTTATATCACTTTTATCAGATATATTAAATCTAAAAATTAGGGTTTCAAGAAGTACATTTTCTCAAATATCGGAGAGTGTTAGAAGAGAGAAAAAGTGAATTTTCTTGCGATTTTTGGGAAAAAGATTGAAAAGATCCACATCTCTCATATTTTATGGACATTTTCTTAAATCTTTTACATTTGGGTTCAAAAGAGATTAGAGACTGATATCTAGCCTTTGTGTTCCTATTTTCCTTCACAAAATAAACTTTCATCCATTATTTTCTTAAAAAATCAACCAAAAATAGATAAAAGGGCTTAGAGGATCTTCTCCAAGATGAAACTGGCTCCTAAACTAGTGGATTCGCATCGAAGGGGAAAGATTCTGAGCTTCTGGAGACTCTTGGCATGTATTTTGGTGTTTATTTCAAGTTTTTTGTACATTTTAGGGGTTAGATCTAAAGTCTAAACCGATATATGTCCTTGTGGGACTGTTACCGGCCTAACGGAGAGGATGATACCTACCTTAGGTCGATATCGACCTCACTGTTAGATCGATACTGGTTCGACAAGACTGGTACCACACCAATGTTCGAAATCAACCACTTTCCCTTTCGAACTTCTAGAAGGGTTGATCCCAAAGATTGGACCGATACAACCCCAACTAGGCCGATCCCGGTTGAGTCCTTAAACAAAATGTCCTTTTTGTGTTTTTTTCGCTTTGATTTCTACTTTGCGAGCTGTTTTAGGATAACTCAACACTTTAATATCATTCCCAACATTAATCCATGTAACATAGACACTAATAAAATTTGTAAGAAAATCAAGTCTAAAACCGGTATTTCATATGATAAACGTGCTAAAAACTCAAATTTCTAAGTAAGCTAAGTAACCGGTCTTTCAAATCCCAAATCACCCTAATCTAACTTATGTAAGCTAAGTAAGTCTTGTTTCGTAAACTAATTATGCCATAATGTTGTGATATATTCATGCTAACCCTTTGTGGATGCAGGTAGATTTATGGTTAGATGTATGTTCAGTTTTAATTTTCTTTCAGGTATTGATAAGGTGTTATGATTGTATATTATTCGTGTCATTTTGTATATATTCTTAGGTATGAATGCTACTAATTTTTAATTTAATTTCATATTTCAGGTATTTCAGATGCTAGATGGAAATTTACATGCAAAATGATTTTAAGTCAATTGTGGAGTATTTTAGATAGTTGTTTGTATTTTAGCCATAACTTCCTCATGTGATCTTGGATTGAAGCGATCTAGAATATTTTTGAAACCTAAGAGATAATACAACAATTTTGTGGCTAATAGCCCTCTTCCAATTCAGACTCTATCTATAAGACAATCAGGGTTGATATTACTATATCTGCAGAAACTCCTATTCAAGATTCAATTATGTCATTTTTTCAATTTCATGTATTAGGTAATTTCAAGACATCAGAATGAGTAGTATCTAATTAGGATTTTGTTATTTTCCTTTCATACATATCTTTTCTATTTTTTATTTGTTGTTTAGTTAGTAATGAGAATTATATTTTAATTAGGAGTTTGTTACTAATTTGAATTTATTCTATTATCAAAGTTACTTTAGTGGCTGAAACTTTCAGCCAAACTTTTTTTTATTTTCTTTAAACTTTTAATTATAATTTAGTTTTCTTTTCTCCAATTATGAGTTTAGCTACTCTTTAGGTGAAGTCGATTTCATGACTGTAATTGGATCGTGAGATTTATTTTTAATTGTTCCTTCCCTTCAATTCTCTATCTAAAATTTGATTTATTTTTTTATTGTAGGTTGATGTTTCAAGTTTTGGATTGATTATATTATTTAAGTTAGTTTTAGAGGAGAATGTGATATCTTAGTTTTAGGGGCTGAAACTTTCAGCCAAACTTCGTTTTGCTTTGTTTAAACTTTTATTTATAATTTAGTTTTCTTTTCTTCAATTATGAGTTTAGCTACTCTTTCGGTGAAGTCGATTTCATGGTTGTAATTGGATCGTGAGACTTTTTTTAATTGTTCTTTCCCTTCAATTCTCTATCCAAAATCTAATTTATTATTATTATTATAGGTTGATGTTTCAAGTAGAGCTCCTTGAAGTTTTCACATATTTGATATATCATTATTCTTTTATAAGCTCATTGGTGTGATTTATAATTGATTTGTGGTAACAAACAGGTTGTTGAGATCCGCAGTTGTAGTTGAGTCTATCGAGTTATTTTATGTTGGGTGATTAAATTTGTAGGAATTGGATCTTCAAAACTTAATGCTAATTTTGTGATTTGAATCTTGTATGTGATGGTTAATTAAGGTAGTGATTAAACATGCAAACTTGCATGATGAAATTTCAAAACATAAAATTAACCCTAAAGGATCTCCTAAGCATGCCATGATTGATAGAATCTAAGTTGAAACATTCCATAGATGTTAATAGGTTTATAAAACCTAATAAAAGAAATGTAGTATCCAAGTTAAGAGCATTACCTGCTGATGCGTGCTTTTCCATTTGGTGCAGTGGTCCCTTAGAATAGTTGGACAGCACTCTATTAGTATAAACCTCTAAACCAGGATGGCCTCCATGATTAGTCCATCAAAATCCCAATCAACAAAAACCTAGTATAGAGGAAGAACTCGATAGTTAACAAGCAATTACTAGGTTGCTCATAGACCAACCTGAAAATATAACTTTGAAGGATCTTTCCAAAATATGAATAAGCCTTCAAAAAAATTCTTGAGAAAGTGGAGAAACTCATGGAGGATCTTGCAAAAAACTCACGAAGAAAAGAAGTCAAAATTCAAAAGGGAAGGCTGAGCTGAAGTATGGAATATAGGAGGAAAAGGTCTCCTTTTATAAGGAGAAGGGGAGAAACAAGCTCCTCTTTTTAGCAATGTGGGATGAGAAATCCCATTTTACAAAGTGGGATGACCGCATGGAGCTCTAAGCTCCGTGGGTCAACACGGCCACACAGCCCACTAGCATGTACTAGCCTAGATTGCTAATGCTGATGATCCATGAGCTCACCTCTAGTGCTCATGAGGCTTCCACGTAGGCCCCACCTGTGAACAACCCTTGTTCGTAGGCTAACTTGAAACGAGAAAAATTTCCTTTTGCTTCGCATAATTTTATTCCTCCATTAAAAACTCATTTAATTATTATGTGGTCCAACCAATTAATAATTCATCTAAAGTGTGTGATCTCATAGGATCCCAAAGTATAGAGCCGCTAGAGGTTAACCTAAAATTGGCTTCACATCCGGGAACCTTTAGGTTAGTGTTCCAGATTGATATGGAACTCCATAACTCTAAACGATCAAATGAGCTATCTAGAAAAGGTGCATGATCCCCTGATACTCGAAACATCACATGCTTGTAACTTGATCCAATTCTACAATCGTAACTAGTATAATAAAATCCTTCCATCAGATTAAGTACCATCCAATTTATTGAGCTCGAATTAAGTGTTAGCTCATGTAATAGCCATGACTATCTTGGAATTAGACATGTTCATGAAGAACACCGCTCGCCATGATGTATCAAGATTGACTAGAAACCCGTTCCATCAATCTTATACATTGATCAGAGGTTTATGAGTGTGTCACTTCAAGAAGAGGCAATGGATTCACCAGTATATCACTATATCAGGAGTTTATCCCATTATATCACTATATTAGGAATAATGGATCCCATCTTGACTCCTCAGCTTACCAAAAAGTGATCATCACTATACCTGTAATCACTCGTATATCATGATCACCAGGGTATGAGTAATTATGACCTAAAGTATAGCAACTCCCACACAAGGTAACTAGAATCTCAGGTTTGAGGATACTTGTATTGCTACTGTAATAAGACATGACACCAACACATGGATATAGTTATTTCAGATTATCTCTCTTATAGTGGCCCCCGATGTATTACCCAAATCCATTCATGTGCTTACTTAAGGTATCATGTTCAGCTTGTGAGATCGGATGCTTGGATCAAATGCAAGGAGTAAGCCTACACATTCTAGTTTGTCTGCTTCATTGATGTCCAGTCTTAATGAAACTAAGACTAGGGATATTTAGACCATTCATGGTAACACGTGCTGGTTAATCAAGATAGTAATTGAACATGCAACATTGCAAGGTAGAATTTTAAAACTTAAAATTAACCCTAAAGGATCTCCTAAGCATGCCATGATTGATAAATCTAAGTTGAAGCATTCCATAGATGCTAATAGGTTTATAAAACTTATAAAAAAAACCTAGCATATAAGTTAAGAACATTACCAGTTGATGCGTGCTTCTCTCTTTTGGATGTAGCATTCTCATAGAGTAATTTGGTAGAACTCCGTTAGCACTTATTTTTAGTGTTCCAGACCAATATGGAACCTGATAACTGTAAATGATCAAATGGGCTTTTTTAGCAAAGGCATATGATCCCTTGATACTTAGAACATCACATGCCTGTGACTTGATCCAATTCTGTAGTAGTAACCAATAAAATACACTCCTTCCATCAGGTTAAGTACTATCCAAATTATTGAGCTTGGATTAAGTGTATTATTTCCAAGGTACTAGTGGCACGCTGACCCTTTCCTTCAAAAGGTTTCTTAGTCATCTTTCTCTTTAAATAAGGTTCGCATGCCCCATAGGATTCCATTCCACTGGGCAGCGAGTCTCATTTATATGGCCTAAATGACAATGCCATAAGTATGAGGATTCCTCATTATCCAATCTCTCATAATTAGAATTTCAGATTTAGTATCTAGAATATAAATTCCATCAACAGATATTCCACAAGCATAAAGAACATTATCGCGCTAAATTTGATAATTTAAAAAATAAAATGTCAAATCCCTTTATTGCTAAATGAGTAATAAAAATAATATTCTTATTGATAGCAGGAATATAATAGCAATTGATCAAAACTAAAACTAGGACACTAGGCAAACAAAGGCTATATGTCCCTATAAATGTCTCACTTAGCTTCTTCTTCATTTGTTCAGAAATCTGAACCTTATAATCCTTCTTCTAATAGCCGGCCTTGCCACATCGGAAGCAAACATTCACAGTTCCTTTCTTACTTTTCTTCTTCTTACCGAATTTCCTGTTGGCACTCAAACCCTTTCCAAAACAGAACCCAACCTTGGAAGGCTTGGTTTTCTCAACTAGAATTAAAGCCTTTGGATCCTTCGAATCTTAGACTCTACCATTTTCAGCATGTTGACCAACTCGGGCAGTGTGGCGTCGATCTTGTTCATATAATAATTAGTCACAAATTGTGAATAAATATCAGTTAATGAGGCAAGAATCAGATCCACATATAATTTGTGATCCATCACAAAACCCAATCGAGTCAGCTTCTCTATATAACACAATAGTTTAAGAGCATACTGCAATGCTGAAGTGCCAAACAACATTTTCATCCTGAATAAAGAGCTTTGATGTATCAAATCTATCTAACATGGCGTGCTCTGAGAAGAGCTCACCAAGATGGAGAATCATGGTATCTAAGTCCATGCTCTCATGCTATTTCTGAAGCTCAGAATTCATAGTTGTCAACATTATGCATGCTGTTGTTTCACGATCCTTTCTATGCTTTTCCCATGCATCATGTTCATTGTCATCAGTTTCAGCTTTAGGTTCATTAAGGAGGGGCTCATCCAAAACATAAGCTATCCTTTCGAATCTGAGGACTATCCTCACTGCCCTAAAACAATTAGTAAAGTTTGAACTGTCTAGTTTGTTGTCAAGAATTATGCAAAGGTTTGTGTTTGGATTCATTGTTCAACCTAGATATAAGATAGAAATTGTTTAGACATTAGCATATGTACATGCATTTAATATAAGGTCTTTCATTAAATGCATAATTCTTACCATTTTCTCAACATTCTAATAGCCCATTCTATTTAAATTTGAGAAATTTGGTCCAAGCAATTTTCCTTAGTAGGTAGCATCAATAGCCACTTATCATGACCCCCACTATAGTAGGTCAAGCCATAACAAGACAACCATGGTTGGAACCCTTCCATTTGCATCTCATGCAATTGCTAATCCATTTAAGTTCTCTTTCTCGAGTCGTGCATACCCAATTATATGACTCCTCAAATGTGTCTCCAATTTGGCATTAGCTCCAACCATATGGACAACTAACCCATTTTGGTTAAGGCATTAACCCCATAAAGTCTTATGACCAAACACATGTTAAAGGAAAACATGTTGTACATGTCATTATATCCATTAATAAGGTTCGTGTCACAACTTATGATGGGAAGACAATTTACCACCTTAATATTGTTGTAGGGATTTTATTGGTGCAACTGGTCTCACCCTAGTCTAGGTCTTATACAATGGATATGATTATGATAATAATAATTCCAAGCTATTTGGAACTATTAATCTAAGGGAACATGCTCAAGAATGGTACATCCTAATCATTCCATTATGCCAAGACTCCACATAGCATGCAAAACAAACAAAGCCGATGTTTAAGTTCTTGCACCTATGTCTATAAGTTTAATCTAACAAAACTAAACCACGGCTGTAAAACCGTAAGCGAAATCCAATTCCTATACTAGAAATCAATTAAGTCATAAAAGTCCCTTGGGTAAGCTTGAACCTAATACCAATGAAGATTTCTAGGTAAGGGATGTCCCCTTAAAGTAAATGAGCAGCTAAGTCCAATCTTTACCAAAATAACCATGGGCACTTCGATTCATTGTATCACAGATAATTATGATTTAAAAATTTCTTTCTTTTAATCAAGTGAATTACTAGACGACCCTCAATTTAAAGCATTTACAAGTGTAGTGAAACATTTGTAATTTACATGATAATGACCCAGACTAAGTTTGAGCAAAACCTTAATCTAGTTATCACATCATTTTCTATAACAAGAATTGAAACCTAAGTCATGTGTAGCATACTTTAATCAATTTATAGAAAATATCATTTTAGCATGTTATCATCAATCATGCATAGCTCAAGGTAGGCACTAATATCACTACTGGTTAATTAAGGCGGTAATTGAACATGCAAACTTACACAATGGAATTTCAAAACTTAAAAATTAACCCTAAAGGCACTCCTTAGCATACCATGATTGATATAATCTAAGTTGAGACATTTCATAGATGCTAATAGGTTTATAAAACTTAATAAAAGAAACCTAGCATCTAAATTAAGAGCATTACCAGTTGATGTGTGTCTTTCCCTTTTGTGTGGTGCTCCCTTAGAACTGTTGGACAACACTTTGTTAGCACAAGCCTCCAAACTAGGATGGCCTCTATAATTGATTCACACGGATCCCAACTTACTAAAACCTCCCATAGAGGAAGAAATTATTAGTTAACAAGCAACTGCTACACCGCTCATAGACCAACCCGAAAATATAACTTAGAAGGCTCTTTCCAAAATATGAATAAGCCTTTAAAAGAATTCTTACGAAAGCTAAGGAACTCATGGAGGATCTCGCAAAAAGCTCGTAAAGAAGTAAGTAAAGGAGGAGAAGGAAGACCACTATTTAATGTGGGAGGGGAGTAAAAAGCTTCGCTCAATTACACAATCCCACACGGGTAGCCGAGCAGAGCCCTATCTCAACACGGGTCAAGTCGCGCACAGTCCGCTTGTACGGGCTGTGCGCTACTACCACAAGGCACGCCCTAATGGGCTTGCCTTGTCTCGCAAACCGAGCTTGTGGGCTATCTCGCAAGCCTAGCTTGTGGGTAACAGCTTGTTAGCCTACACTACAGGCCAATGCAAGCGCTTCCCAATAATGCTTGCGGGCTTGCAGCCCACTAACATGCATTCACCTTATGTGAATGCATGTTAGTAACCCACGAGGAATTTCACTCACGGGGTAGCCATGTAGGCCCACCCGCGAACATCTCGTGTTTGTGAGGCCCACTCGCAATGGTAAATATTCCCTTTCTCATCCCACACAATTTTTTGCAACTCCTCTTTAATTCCTTTAATTATTATTTGGTCCAACCAATTAATAATTCTTCCAACGATTGTGACTTCCTTATATTCTTGGCATAAACCATGTCTATATGTTCTTTACTTAGTTCGAAAAAGACCTTACGTGTGTGACCTCATAGGACCCAGAAGTATAGAGCCACTAGAGGTTAACCTAAATTTGGCTTCCCATTCGAGAAATTTTATGCTCGGTGTTCTAGATCAAAATGGAACCCCATAATTCTAGACAATCAAATGGGCTTTCTAGCAAAGGCGTATGATCCCCCGATACTCGGATTGCACGTGCTTGTGATATGATCCAATTTTGTAATAGTAACCAATCCAATACACTCCTCTCATCAGGTTAAGTACCATCTAGTTTATTGAGCTCATATTAAGCATTAGCTCCTGTAATAGCCATAACTGTCTTGGAATTAGACTTGTTTAAGAAAATCACCACTCGCCATAATGTATCAAGATTGACTAGAAACCTGTTCTATCAATCTTATACATTGACTAGAGGTTTATGAGTGTGTCACTTAAATAAGAGGCCTTGAGGTATAACTCCCATTATATCACTATATCAAGAGCAATGGATCCCATCTTGACTACTTGACTTACTAACGAGTGGTCATCACTATACCCGTAATCACCCATATTATCCTTGTCACCAGGGTATGAATAAGTATGATCCAATATATATGAACTCCCACATAAGGTAACCGGTATCTCAAGTCTGAGGATACTTGTACTGCTACTATAATAAGACATGACACCAACATAGAGATATAATTATTTTTGAGTGTCTTTCTTATATCGATTATGAGAATGAGATTTCACTCCCACTCACGAGTGCAATGATGAATCTGTAATTTATTTTTCCCTTGCTAGTTTTTCACTTTTCACAAGATCCTGAATTCATCTGGAGGAAGCTTGCTTTGTTTCTTTGAGCCTTAATCTTTTTTAGGAAATTTCAACATAAAAAGCCCAAGATAAAGAAGCCATGTCATTAAGAACATGGCCATATCGTAAATGACATGTCTGATATCTAATCACATTAGTAATGTCGTTACCGACATTGACTTTCCATCATTACTAAAATTGCACTTTCTATAATTTCAGCCAAAAAGGTGACTTTTGGCCTCATTCTTGGACATGATCATGTAAAACCACTCCCCAAACCATACCTAAGACCTTTTACATCAAATTTTTACATGGGATTTGTAAAAAGTAGAAAAGCAAAAGCTAAAGCATGGGCTAAAGCTATCCTTAGTTGACTTTGGATTGAGGGGAGCTCCCATAAAGAGAGACTTGAGTTTCAGGTTGAAGGGGGACTGAATCTTGGTGATAATATTGGAAAGAAAGAGAAAAACAAGATCTAGAGAGCATTCTTTCTTGTGTTCTTGAGCAAAATAACAAACCTTGATCACCAACACTTGGGAGTTTAGGTTTGTTAGTTAAAGTTCATGGAAAGGGTATGAACTTGGGTCCCAAGGGTCCACTTGTTCATCTCTTAAGTAAATTTGAGGTTTAATTCATCTTTTAAGCAAAGCTTGAGGTTTAGAGATCATTTAAGCAAACTTGAGGTTTAGAAATCACTTAGGAAATGCTTTTGGTTTATACTTGAATGGAGAGTGTACTACATCTTTATCACTCACTTGAAGGTTACTACACCTTCGGAAACATCTACTTTGGCAGGGAATAGATCCCTTCCAATTTTTTTTTTGTAAATCACCAATCAACAACCTAATCCAACTAAAAAGAAATAAGGAGAGCTTCCTAGAGGACTTCATGGACCTTAAAGAGATAGGATTCATGATTATGGGGTAAGGTTCTAAATTCCTAGAGTTTGTGTTTACATTTATATGCTTCTCTTTTTGAATTTTCATTTTCTTTTCGATTATTTCCAATTTCGCACACAAAATAGTTTTATAGGAATTTTAGTATGATTTGAAATCTTTTTTATCATTTATTTTATGTAAACATATTCTATACATCTTGAGCTTTTCGTAATGATAAAGATAACCAAAATCGGTTAAGTATACCAAAAGTTAGGATCTTTTGAAGTTTTGGATTTCCGTTCTGCTGTTTCTGTGTGTTTTTTGCAGGTCTTGATTGTTGAAGTTGTTAACGTTGTCACCCAAATTGTTAATAACATCACAATATTGTTAATGACATCATTAGCGATGTCATTAAATGAGATTTCTTTGGTAGAATAGCGGATTTGCTTCACTTTGCTTAGTTCGAATCGTTTGGACTTGGAATGACCCACTAAGACCCTTCTGATTTTGTAAATACATCATTAGGGGTAACAAAGTTCTAAATTGGATTTTTTTAGGAGTTATATATGTTTATTTCATGTATTAATATATGGATTATGTTAGTTAATCAAGACAGTAATTGAACATGCATAAGTTGCAAGGTGGAAATTCAAAAACTTAAAATTAACTTAAGGATCTCCTAAGCATGCCACGATTGGTGTAATTTAAGTTAAAATGGTCCATAGATGCTTTTAGGTTCATAAAACATATAAAAGAAACCTAGCATCTAAAGATTAAAGCATTACAACTTGATGCTTGCTTGATCTCTCTTTTGGTAGCGGCGTTCCCTTTGAGCAATTTCGACGGCACAAGCTTCCAAACTAGGAGAGCCTCAATGACTTAATCCACACGGATCTCTACCGACCAAAACCTCAAAGAGGTAGAACCCATCGATTGATAACAGTTGCTAGACCACTCGTAAATCAACCCAAAAACAAAAATCGAAAGCTCACTTAAACTTAGAGCCTTCTAAAAGAACTCTTCGGTTTGTTTGGAGAAACTTGTGGAGTATCTCGCACAATAAAAGAAGAGGAGATTAGAAATTAGAGAGAAAACAAGCTCAAAGCTTTTTGGTGTGTATAGGTACATTTTATAATGAGAGGCTTTGAAGCCTATAAATAAGGAAAATGGGGAGTGATAGACTCCCCCTAAAGCTCTACATGGGATGGGATAATCCCATCCCATGTATAACGAGTCAACCGCATGGGCATAGGTACTTGTGGGTTGACCCACGGCTGCCACAAGGCAAGCCCTAACGGGCTTGCCTTGTGCTATAAGCTACGGCTTGCGGGCTTTCCCGCAAACCTAACTTATGGGCTTTCACGGAGGCTGTGCAAGCGTAGCCTTGCGGCAGCACTCGCGGGCTACCCCCATGCCCTAGCAACCCATGAGCCCATTGGCTTGCATGGCAACCGCGAAGGCTCCACTTTGAACAACCCATGTTTTGTTTGGGGCCCACTCGCAATGGGAAAAGTCCCTTGCTCGCTTCGTGCAACCTTTTCCCTATCTTTTCATTATTTCTATTAATTATTAATTTTATTAAATAAATTAAAAATTCTTCTCACTGATTTCTCAACTTGTATTTTCAGTACAGACCCAGTCCATAGGTTCTTTACATGGTCCAATAAAGACCCAAAGTGTGTGAGCTCAAAGGATCCCAAAGTATAGAGCCACTAGAGGTTACCTAAACTTAGCTTCCTGTCTGGGAACCTTTAGGCTAAGTATTCTAGACCATTATGGAACCCAATAGCTCTAGACAATCAAATGGGCTTTCTAGCAAAGGTGTTTGATCCCCTCGATAATTGGAACATCACATGCCTGTGACTTGATCCGGTTTTGCAATAGTAACCAATATAATACACTCCTTCCATCAGGTTAAGTACCATCCAATTTATTGAGCTAGGATTAAGTGTCAACTCATGTAATAGTCATAGCTATCCTAGAATTAGACTTGTTCATGAAGAACACCACTCAGCCATTTTGTATCTTGATCGATTAGAAACCTATTCCATCAATCGTGTACTCTGATTAGAGGTTTATGAGTTTATCACTTCAACAAGGGGCCCTAAGATAGATCTCCATTATATTACTATATCGGGAGTGGTGGATCTCATCTTGACTACACAGCTTACCAACATGTGATCATCGCTATACCCGTAACCACCCATATCATCCTAATTACCAGGGTATGAGTAAGTATAACCCAGAGTGTAGAAACTCCTACATAAGGTAATCAGTATCTCAGGTATGAGGATACTCATACTACTAATGCAAAAAGACATGACACCAACACATGGATATAGTTATTTTCAAGTTTCTATCTTATGGCAGTCTTCGATGTATTACCCGAATAAATTCATGTGTTAACCAAAGGTACCACCTTCAGCACGTGAGATCAGTTTTGTGGAACTAATCCTGGGGAGTATGCCTGCACATGCTAGTCTGTTCGCTCCATCGATGTCCAGTCTCAATGAATCTACGACTAGAGATATTCAGACTATTCATAGTAACATGTATGTGCAGTTCTCACTCCACATAGCTCCCACTATGTCTTTACACTTTTATACTATGAATTAGTTATGGACTTTGTTCCATCAATGCACATATACATTGTTAAACATATATGATACTAGCGAGATACAATAAATAGAAATCAATGATAAGTAACAAAGATGCCTATGAGCACGGGATTTTGAACCAGCTCGCGAGTTCGATGGTTATGGCTTTTTCAGGATTTTATCCTTGAATCACACAATTTTCGAGTATCCTGATGCATCCGAATAGGAATCGTCCTCGTCTCTAAATTCAAAAAGGACGTTCCTAATGAAGTTAATTAATTAATAAGTTAATAAATAAATAAATAGAAAATAAAAAATAATATAAAATACAAAAAAAATACGTAAAACATGATGGAAAATCGGATCCGGGGATCCTCATCGCCAGAATTCGGTGAGTCCTCGGAGCCACGCCAGACATCTTCGGCGAGGGTCCCAAGAGACCCTGGCCAGAGACTGGCGAGGGTCCCGAAGGACCCTCGCCACAGACCCTGGCGAGGCCGAGCCTCGCCAGAGACTGTGGGGAGGCCGAGCCTCGCCAAAGAGCTTGGCAAGGCTCCCTTGCTAAGCTTTGGCGAGGCACGCGGCCTTGCCAAAGCAGGTGCAAGGGGCCTCGCCGGAGTTTTCTTCCGGCGAGACCCCTTGCAAAAAAATCTTTCCTTTTTTGGATTTTTCAGGATTTTCCTATAAATAGTAGGATCATATTCGATAATCAGGATCTAGAAATTATCAGAGAAAAAAATATAGCTTTTAGAACGACCTCGAATTCTGAAAATGAAACGAACAATCTTCAGACTTTCTACTACAACATTTTTACCTAAACTTAAAGGACGAGGAGGATTTCTGAAGGATCGATCGGATTCTTCGACGTGGATTCATTAAGTAAGGGTAAGCCTCTGAGTTCCTTGAACTGCAATCTCGTGCTTTCAGTGTTTGATTTCTTCTAATAATATCATCTATGAACCTAGAATTTTAATTTTTTTTATTTTATTTCAATAGTTGTAATTCTTCTTCATCTTTTTCTTTATTTAAAGGAGATGTATGTTAGAACACCCCCATGAAGGGA
The DNA here is from genome assembly GCA_949673415.1 of Euphorbia schlechtendalii. Lineage (NCBI taxonomy): Eukaryota > Viridiplantae > Streptophyta > Magnoliopsida > Malpighiales > Euphorbiaceae > Euphorbia > Euphorbia schlechtendalii. The sequence continues at coordinate 2,901 of CATIWQ010140650.1, read as the reverse complement.
ATAAAATATATTCCCGGATAACAGACCTCACCTTTTACCATGTGGGCAATTTCATTAATTAAAATGAGCAACCAATGTGCTAATAAAATGAATGATTTTATTTAAATAACAAACACAATATCGCGATCTTTTTTTTTTGCTACACGGGCCTCGCCAAATTCAAAATCGAACATATGTTCTATCCCCTGTGCTAACCTTTGTGGATGCAGGTAGATTAGGATTAGATGTATGTTTAGGGCTTTTATTTTCCTTTGGGTATCGTAATTTCAATTTTTGGGAAATGTAATTAGTAGGTTAGCGGGCGGTTGCATCCCCCGATTTTTGAAGCCTTGTAATTTTATTTTCCGCATTTACTTTCCTCATCTACTTACGGTTTTGTGGATGGTTTATTTTTTCGCTTTGTGAATGATTTATTATTTCACAATACGTGAATCATGCATATAATCTCCAAAAATGACCTAAGTGCGAATATGCGCAATTAAAAGAAAACGGTTTTCTGTAGATGTAATTTAATGTGATCCAATAAGAAATAAGCAACTTATCCCGGACCCGAATCTCTGTGTTTTGGTGGGCCGTCCCCCAGACGTTAAGCCTCACAGGACTTTAATTCCTGGAAAGAGCTAATCCAGGTGGCGACTCCACACTAAGAGACAGCGGATTCAGGTTTGAACCGATCTTAAACATTTTTCACCTTTTTCTCTTTCAACCTTTTTCCCAGGTCCCCGACCCGGTGCTTTTCTTCTTTTTCAAACACCCCGGTGGACCGTGCCTATGAAATCGTGCGCTCTCGAACCACCGCTCCATGTCACCCACTCACAGTGGTGACTTTACTGGGGATTTTTTCTAAAACTTGTTTTTTTTCAAAGGTTTTAGATTTTGGATAAGTGCTGAAAATTATTGATCACATTATTCCATTTTCTTTTAATTTGGACTTATTCATTATAATGCATTGTAGTAGAAGGGATCTGCCCATAAGTCTAAGGTACCCCTACTACCGCGAAGCTTTCTCTTATACTAATCTACCTCCCTGAGAAAAGACAGTACTTGAGTGAGTGGAGCACTTGTTGCCATATCGCATGTACCTCCCTCGTTAAAACCTATTTGGGGAGAGGCTTGGAGTGTATTTCAGTGCAACAAAAACCTTCTATATCAGCAACCCATTTATAAACCCTCATGTAAATAAGCCATAGGCTTTTTCCCTAGGGTGTTACCCAAACACGCGATATCATACATTATATTTTCTGCAGTGCGCTCCTTAGTACCCTAGCTATACTAAGATGAACCAAACTTAAGATAGAGACTAGCCAAAAACCCTATACGCAGGAGTTGTATGGTTGGAAGAAAGATAATGTGTGCTATGTGCTAAGTGTTTACCGCTTTTCGATTTATCATGCATTTTACAAATGTGCCGTGCTAACCACGAATCTTAGTGCAGACACTTGAGCTCACACACTCATATGTAGGAACTTAGTCAGCACTCAAGATTATGTCCCCTTAGGATAACCCGAAACCAACTAGAATCATGTTGCATCACTCACCCACATTCTCGCGTGATGTCCACATAACATCTGACTTGTAAAACAAACTTACTAAAATCCTGGCATGATGCCCATTTAGCATCCGAATTACCTCCATCTGGGGGACCTGTCTACACCAAAAGCCTACCTTAGGTAAACATATCCCAGTTGATGTCCTAACCCGAGCCCCTGTAGGGGGAACTTTTGCTCACGCATCACTACATACCTTTAGTGATGATGTCTACGACATCTAAGACTTTGGCTCGATAAGGGAAAAACAACTAAAACATTCATTTATGTGTTACTTAAGGTATTTTTCTCCATACATTTAGGGAATACCTTGCACTAGGGTACAGCCTACTCACACATAAAGGGAGTTAGCTCACGAACCTTTGACCTATCACCACATGAGATCTTAGGCCACTTCATTACATCATTCCACTTTACATTATCCCAAGGGTAGGATACAGATCTCAAAACCAATGGACCTTCATTCATCGCATGGACTAACGATTCTATTCTTTTTTGTGTGCAATTTTATCTTACATCATGGCATGCTAACCCTTTTTCTACAGCTATAACATTAAACATCTCATGCATCAATCACACATCATGATTTTACATGCATTCTCTATTGATCCCCTTGTGTATGTCAGCTAGGAAAAAGCCACTTTATCAGAAGACTTGGAACAGGGCTTTTGGCCGACTGATCCATCTATCTCCAGTCACGGCTCATCAAGAAGGGGTTTCATACACCGACTCTAGCTCAGATTCTGACCAACACACTCCTTACAGTTTTCGCAACATGTCTAACCAGTAGGAAGAGAATGTGATCAACGAATAGACTCTTAGGGCGAGTCAGAACCCACCAGCCAACCAATCGTCGATGAGCACCAAGATTGCTACAGCTATGAACGCTTTCGCTAATAGCGACTAGTTTTTATCACTCTTCAATCATCACACTAGAACTGAATAGCCCGAGTAGAGGGTGAATGATGTGGTGCCAAATGCTCTAACAAGCGGACCTTCAGTATTCCCAAGTGCTGGCATAATCACCCCTGCACTCTATCCGGGTCAACCGCAAACAGTATATGAGCCACATATGGGCAGCCAATTCCTCTAGGGGCAGCCGAGGCATGCTACTTTTTGGCCCAAGGATAGTAGGGTCTCCGAAGATTAGGCCCTTTTCTAATTACATTTCTTTTGCTTAAGGGGTGGCTCAGCCCACCGTGCCCAGCTGGGGCGAACCCTCTCAGACATTCTAGGGTCAGGGGCAGTACTACCCAAGTTTGTAGTATGGGGGCTTCTCAAAGACCCCAAATAGTATCCTTCAATAGCCTGGAATGGCTGAACTATTGAGATAGTTCTTAGCCACTCATGTGCA